>CAKNXH010063532.1:3501-22305 GCA_932178445.1 Andricus quercusramuli | reverse complement strand
GCTACGTAGGCGACTACCACGCGCATGCGTCTACCACCTCTCCCGCTCTCTAGGAGAAAGAGAGGTGGACGCGGAACATCTGTTCCCGGACGGAATTTCCCCAATTTGGGCATTTCTGATCTAAAAGAAACTAAATTGAAAGTTATTTTCAACAAATGTACAAGTTTAGATATAAAATGAAGAGAATAATAAAATAGAAATTTGAGAATTTTAAATTAGATTCAAATGGAATTCAAAATCCTATCTAACCAGGGTGTCTAGCGTTTCTTCAAACCAAAATTCCAGGACTTTTCCAGATTTTCCAGAACAAAAAAAATAAATTTTTCCAGGTACTTTTTACAGTTGAAAAATAATACTTTCCACGAAACATAGTAGAAATTGTAGATCTAGTCTAGCGGAATTGAAAAAGTGTTTTCAGCTTTAAAAATAATTTGATGAAATTTGTAAAATTCAATATTTTTTGCTGTCATACTATCAAAGAAAGTTCAGCACCGTGTGTGATGAAATTTTTTTTTAGAATTGGTTTAATTCTGAAAAAAAATGGTGAATTTTAAATACAAAAAGACGAATTTTCTGTCGAAATAGGCGAATGTTAAAAAAAACAGTCGAATTTTCAACCAAAAATAATGATTTCTTAACAAAATACTTAGAATTACAAAAATGATTTTCCAATCACATAGTCTTATTTTGAAAATAAAAAACTGTTAAACTTTCACCAAAAATAGTTGAATTTTCAACACGAAAATGTGAATTTTCGACAAAAAGATGAATACTCAACGAAAAATTAAATAGTTGGTATTTCAACAACAATAAAAACAGAATTTTCAACAAAATAGTTTCATTTTCAACCAAAGAGATGCATTTGCAAAAAAAATCAACAAAATAAATAAATTTTTAACCAAATAAACCAATTTGCAAACAAATAATAACATATTTTTTCATCTGAATAGTTGAATTTTCTACTACAGACGATAGATTTCCATCCAAAAATGGAATAGTTAAATTTTCAGTTGAAAAAATTAATTTTCGTAGAAAAAAAGAATTTTCAAGAAAATAGTGAAGTCCTCAATCAAAATAATAAATTTGAAGGAAAGTTGTTTTAATTTTCATTCAAGTAGTTGAATTTTCAATAAAGAAGATTTTTAATTTATACCAATAAAGATAAATTTACTGAAAAAAAATGAATTTTCAACCAAAACTGGAATAATTAAATTTCTAGCAAAAAAAAAATAATTTTAAAGCAAAAAAAAAATTTTTTGACAAAATAGTGCAATTTTCAACAAATGAAATGAATTTTTAACAAAGTAGTTTTACGTTCAACCAAGAGGTTGAATTTTAAGCCAAAAAAGGTGAACTTTTAATGAAAAATTTAATAGTTGAATTTTCAAATAAAAACTATCAATTCCCAGCCTAACATGGAATAGTTGGATTTTCAATTTGAAAATTAATTTTCATGAAAAAATAAAGTTTTTTCAACAAAATAGTTCAATTTTCGGCCAACACAGTGATTTTTATTAAAGTTTTTTTAGATTCCAACCAAGTAGTTGAATTTTTAATAATGAGAATAAATTTTCTAATAAAGAAGAGATGAAATTACAAAAAAAAATGAATTTTCAAGAAAATAGTTAAATTTTCAACCAAAGAGTTGAATTGAAAAAAAAGCAACAGAATAGTTGAATTTGTGACCAAATAGTTTAACTTTTAAGCCCCAAAAATGAATTCTCAACCAAAACAACCAATTTCCAACAAATAAAATTAATTTTCCACCAAAAAATTACAAATTTTCAAAAAAATCAACCAATTTTCAAACAAATAATTTAATTTCCAACCTAAAAATGATTAATTTTCAGTAAAAATTATTTAAACTAAATAGCTGAATTTTCAACCCGAAATCATCAATTTTCTACCAAAGAGGCGAATTTACTTATCAAAAAGACGAATTTTCAACAAATAAAGATTCTTGAGTCAGGACAGGAAAAAATTTTAAAGAAATTATTGAACATTCGAGCCAAAAAACAGTATTTTCAACCCAAAATACGAATTTTCAAAAAAAAGAGTTAATTTTTAATTAAAAAATTGCAGTTTTAATAAAAAGAGAGAAATTTTCCATCAACAGGATTAGTTTTGTACCAATAGAGACCAATTTTGAATTTTAAACGAAAAAAGGAATTTTCAGCACAATATTTAAATCTTCAATCAAAGAGATCAACCCTCAAAATTTTTAATAAAGTGGTTCAAGTTTTACCCAAATTATTGAATTTCCAATTAAAAAAATATCAACTTTCAGCCAAAAATATTTATGTTTTTAGTTTAACAATTATTTTTAAACAAAAGAAAAGCCAGTTTCAATCAAAAAGATTGAATTTGCTACCAAAAAATATGTATTCTCAACGAATAATGTAATAGTAGATATTTCAAATAAAAATATGGCTTTTTATTAAAAATTGTTGAATTTGCAAGCAAATAAAAAAAATTATTCACTACACTTCGTTTTTTTAGATTGAAAATTTAAAAGTTTGGTCAAAATTTTTTTTTTTTTTCTTGTCTGAAAAACCTTCCTTGGTTGAAAATTCATGTATTTTATTGAAAATTATTCTTTTTTTGCAGAAAATTATTCTTTTTGGTGGAAAATTCATTGGATTGAAAGTTTGAAAGTTTATTTTATTTGCTTGCAAACTTAATTCCTCAGCTGAAAATTAAACCTCTCTATTTTTTTGTTTTATAAAAATTTATCCTTTTTTGTTGAAAATTGATCTCTTTTGTTTAAAATTTTTAATTTTTGGGTAGAAAAGAAGACTTTTTGGTTGAAAATTCATCTATTAGTTTGAAAAAAATGTTGTGTATTTTGTTAAAAATTACTTAGTTAAATTTTCTGCCAATCTGTTAAATTTTCAAGCCAAAAATACGATTTTTCTACAAATCAGTTGAATTTTCATTCTTAAAATATCAACATGAAACCAAAAGGTTTATTTTACACAAATCAGTTGAAGTTTTAACCCGAAAATATGAATTTTTAATACAAAAATGTACTTTTTCACCAAATCGTTGAATTTAAACGAAAAAAGGTAAATTTTCAACCAAAAAAGAAATAGTTATGTAACACCTGTCTAATCATAGCTAATCTAAGGTTTGGTGAAAACTGGTAAAATGTCCAGATGTTCTGGTAAACTTGTCCAGATGTTCTGGTAAACTTGTCAGAAGTTCTGGTAAACTTGTCCAGATGTTCTGGTAAACTTGTCCAGATATTCGGGAAAACTTGTCCAGATGTTCTGGTAAACTTATCCAGATATTCGGGTAAACTTGTCCAGATGTTCTGGTAAACTTATCCAGATGTTCTGGTAAACTTATCCTAATGTTCTGGTAAACTTGTCCAGATGTTCTGGTGTACTTATCCAGATGTTCTGGTAAACTCATCCAGATGTTCTGGTAAACTTGTCCAGATGTTCTGGTAAACTTGTCAGAAGTTCTGGTAAACTTGTCCAGATGTTCTGGGAAACTTGTCCAGATATTCGGGTAAACTTGTCCAGATGTTCTGGTAAACTTATCCAGATGTTCTGGTAAACTTATCCTAATGTTCTTGTAAACTTGTCCAGATGTTCTGGTGTACTTATCCAGATGTTCTGGTAAACTCATCCAGATGTTCTGGTAAACTTATCCAGATGGTCGGGTAAACTTGTCCAGATGTTCTGGTAAATTTATCCAGATGTTCCGGTAAACTTATCCAGATGTTCTGTTAAGCTCAATCAAAAATTCTGGTAAACATCGATTTTCCACTATCGAATTTCGATACTTTTCTACTTTTTTGATAATTTAAAATTAAAATAAAAAAAATTTACTGTGTAAGAACTGACCAAGGTAGCTTTATAAAAATTTCTATAGTCACAAGGCATATAGGATGTGTTTTGGTATATTTTTTTACAAATACACGTATTTATTTCAGATGAGAATTCGAGGATACAAAAACATGCAACGCAATAATAGTAATCGAAACGTAAGACCGAAACCACAAGCGACCGGTGAGGCAACACGTTGGCTGTTGGGTATCAGGGTATCGGTGTTTCGTCTTGGAGGATTTGCATGTCAGTCTCATTTTAGAGTCACCTGAGAGCGAATTTCATTTTTTATTTTTATAAAAAGTATAGTAAAATAAGATCAATTGCAGTCAAAAAAATAATTAAAATTAATAAATCGTTTTAATTTTCCACTGCTGTTTAAAATTTTGGGCTTACTGAAGAAAATTTAATTAGGAAAAGGCTTTAAATTAAATTCATTCAGAAAAAAAATATTCTCCTTCCGCTCCGCTGGGATTCGAACACTAGATCAACTGGTTGCCGGTCAGGTGCTCTAACCACTAAGCTACTAGGGAAATCGGAAGAATCCTTTTTCTGTTACACGCTTTATTTTGCAAGATGTTATGTTTTGATACAAATCAATTTTTACTAGGAATCTGTATTATCATCAATCTGTATTATCTCTCTAGTAGCTTTGTGGTTAGAGCACCTGACCGGCAATCAGTTGCCCTGGCGTTCGAATCTCAGCGGAGCGAAATGAGAAGATCTTTTGATGACTAAATTTAATTCAAACAATTTTTAATTTATAGGTCCATCTAGTCTGAGAAGACTTTGAAGATTTTCTGTATTAGAGGAGATAAATTTGATCGATATTGTAGATTTCTATTTTGACAGTGTGAAAATTTCTCTTCTGACTGATCGTTACCATCTCTGATGATAATACAGATTCCTAGTAATAATTGACTTGTATTGAATCATAAAATTTTGAAAAATAAAGCTGTGCTCCCAATTTGGCTCCCCAACTGCACTGCGCATGCGTTGCATCGACAATCTCATTGGCTGCAAATGGCGCGCTTTTTTGAAACTATTACACATCCAATGAGGCTGCTGGTGCAACGCATGCGCAGTGTAGTTGAGGAGCCAAATTGGGAGCACATAAAGGGTGTTTCAGAAAAAGGATTCTTCTTCCGATCTCACTAGTAGCTTAGTGGTTAGAGCAGCTGACCGGCAATCAGTTGACCTGGCGTTCGAATCCCAGCGGAGCGAAAGGAAGAAATTTTTTTTTCTGAATGAATTTAATCTAAAAAAGAAAAAAAAAAAAAAAAAAAAAATGGCATCATCCATCGACCTATAACGAACGCGTCCTGCAAGCAAGGTAGTATCGGTATTTCTTGCGGTTCTTTGTCCCGCAGGCGGTGCACCTAACCTCACCTCACCTGTGCTGTGCCTGCACGCAGCGCAGGTTCTTCCAGGCCATAACAGGTAACTCGATCACGCGTGGCGTTCTGGCGATGCGATGCGATATAATGGTAGGTCCTCCACCCCAACTTGTGCAATCTGCACCCACCCCCCTTTTTACACCGAGACTGGAGACGTAGCGTTCCGAGAGATCGAGTCTCGTCTCAGCCACTTCCGGTAGGGTCTTACCCACCTTTTCCCCCTTTTCCCCTCCAATCCCTTTACAGCCATCTCCTTCTAAGGATCCTTCTGATCGAACAGGTTTTTGTCCACCTCATTCAAAACAAATGCAAATAATTTATTTGTGAATGACAAAAAAAATTGTCCACAGTCTTCAAGAATATTCCCCTCTTTCTCGTCTTTTCGCTCGAGTGTTAAGTGGATTATTAGAACCGAATAACAAAATCTGAAAGTTTTTTTATTGGAAAGCAGTGATATCAATTTTGAGATCTTTTCGTATTGCGCATGCGTCGCTTCATCAGCTGGATTGGTTACCTTTGGCGCGCTTATTTGAAATGACTAATTTTGTTTTGTTTTTGTTCAGAATTTTCTACAAAAAATAATAATTGCAAAGTGGATAAGGATATTAAAAATGAATTTAAATTCATATTTGTGATAAAGAAGTATTACTCTCTTTAAATTTAAAATCTATTATTGATTTTTGAGGAATAAAAATCAAATAATTATATTACGTTCCACTTTATAGGTCCATTTTGTGAACAAAGAATTAGTTTTAATAATTTTAGGAGTATTGTTTGTTGCAAACGATGTTTTTGTACATTTAATCATTTTAAATAAGCGCGCCAACGGTAGCCAATACAGTTGTTGACGCGACGCATGCGCAATACAAAAAGATCCCAAAATTGAGAGCACTGTTGGAAAGTCCCACTGTTACATTTTTGGTTCAGTATTTATCTTTTTCATTTAGAAATTCTACTCTCTGGTTGACAATTTAATTAATTGAAACAATAATTGGAAAAAATAATAAATTATAAAGAATTTTCGGGTTTAAAATTAAAATTTTTTGAAAATTTGACCATTTGGTTAAAAATTTAAATATTTGAATAAAAATTGAACTATCT
This sequence comes from Andricus quercusramuli, assembly GCA_932178445.1. Classification (NCBI taxonomy): domain Eukaryota; kingdom Metazoa; phylum Arthropoda; class Insecta; order Hymenoptera; family Cynipidae; genus Andricus; species Andricus quercusramuli. The sequence continues at coordinate 15,974 of CAKNXH010063532.1, read as the reverse complement.
TCTTGATTTTTTTTCTCTTTGGTTAGAAAATTCTTCTTTTCCGGTTAAAAATTCAACAGTCTTCTAAAATATTCGTCCTTTTAGCCCAAAAATTCAGCTGATTGGCCTGAAAATTCAACTTTTTTTGGTCAAATTAAATTTTTTTATTTAAAATTTCGACCATTTGTTGAAAATTCTACTACTTGATTAAATATTTAACTATTTTCTTGAAAATTTTATTATTTCGATTGCAAAATCCACAGTTTTACTTAAAATTCTTCCCTCTGGTTAAAAAATTTTTGGTTAATAATTGATCTTTTTTTTTTAACTTTAAGTATTTTGGGATGAAATTCAACTATTTGGTTACAAATGAACTTTTTCGTGGCAAAATCATCTTTTTGGATAAAAACTGCAATTACTTAGTTGAAAATTAATTTTTTGTTGTTGAAAATTTGTATTTTCGGATTGAAGACCTAATTGTTTTAAAAATAATTTATTTTTTAATGCAAACGTTCAACTATTTCAGTGAAACATTCAATTATTTGGTTGAAAATTAAATTTTTTTTCCTCGCAAATTCACATTTTTGGATTGAAAATTCAGCGCTTTATTGAAAATCTAATTTCTTGTTGGGAATGTACATTTTCGGGTTCCAAATTCCATTTTCTTTTTTGTACAAAATTCGTTTTTTTTTTTGTTCTCTGAAAATTGGTCTCTCTTGGCTTGAAAATTTAACAGTTTGATCGAAAATTCAAAAAATTTGTTGAAAATGAGTTTTTTCGTAGAAATTCATATTCAGGATTTCAAAATTCCATTGTTTTCTCTAAAAAATTAGTTTTTTTTCTCAAAAATTAACCTTTTTTTGGTTGACAATTCAACTATTTTGTTGAAAATTCGTTTTTTTTCAATTCAATTTTTTTTATTTTATATTCGTATTTTGAGTTCGAAATTCAATTGTAGAAAGTTTCGGTTCGTTAAATTAAATTGTTTTTTTATTTAAAATGAAGATATTTTCTAGTTTTTGGATTAAAATTAAGTTTTTAAATTGAAAATTAAACATTTAGATTTTTGGTTAAAAATTAAACTACTTGGCTAAAAGTTGAGTTAATTTGTTGAAAATTAATTTTTTTGGTAGAAGATTCATCATTGTATTTAAAAATTTATTTTTTGTTGTTGAAATTTTCACTATTTTTTTGAAAATTAATTCTCTTTCTAGTTGAAAATTAATTTTTTAAATTGAAAATTAAACATTTCCATTTCTTGTTGAAAATTCAACTACTTGACTAAAAGTTGAGTTAGTTTGTAACAATTTATTTTTTTGGTCGAAGATTCACCATTGTAGTTGAAAATTTATCCCTTCGGTTGAAAATTTCACTATTTTTTTGAAAATGCGTTTTCTTTTCGGTTGAAAATTAATTTTTTTAAATGAAAATTAAACTTTTTCATTTTTGGTTGAAAATTGTCTTTTTTAGTTGAAAATTCAACGAGTTGTTTGAATCAAGAAGAATGACATTTGAACCAAATAGTTGAATTTTCAAATAAAAAAATATTTCTTTTGAACAAAAATAGAATAGTCAACTTTTCAGTTGAAATATAATAATTTTTAACAAAAAACATCAATTTTTTCCCAGATGGTTCATATGTCAACTTGTAAAAGGCCAATTTATATCAAAAATGGAATTAGTTAAATTTCCAAATAAAAAGATTAAATTTAAAAAAAAAACGAATTTTCAACAATGAAAAAATTAAATTTCCTGCCAAAGAGGTGAAACTTAAAAAAATGAATTTTCAAACAAGATTTTAATATTCAAAAAAAAAGATTAATTTTCGACCAAGTAGTTAAATTTTCACCGAAAAAGATTAATTTTCCATTAAGAAAATTATTTTTCCATGAAAAAACATGAATTTTGAACTAGCTGAATTGAACGAAAAAAAGCTAATTTTTAACAACAAAAAGTTAAATTTGCTGCCAAAGTGGTGAAATTTAAAAAAATGAATTATCAACCAAGATTTAATTATTAAACCAAAAAAGATTAGTTTTCAAAAAGTAGTTTAATTTTCAACGAAAAAGATTAATTTTCCACCGAGAAAATAATTTTTTTTACAAAAAAATAAAAATTTTCAAATAGTTGAATTGAACGAAAAAAAAAACGAATTTTTAATAAAATAGTGGAATCATCAACTAAACAGATGAAATTTTAATCAAGAAAGATGAATTTCGAAACAAATAGTAGAATTGTCAACCGAAAAAGATATTTCTTCAGCAAAAATGGAATAGACAAACTTTCAGCTAAAAAAAATTAGTTTGAAAAAAATCGCAAATTTTCAAAGAAATAATTGAATTTTCTAATAAACATTCAATTTTTCAACTAATAGAGGGTAAGGCGATTAATTGAAAAAAATGGGTTTGAACAAAAAATTTTAGTTTTCCGCCAAAGAAGTCAAAAAAATCAAATTTTCAACAAAAAACATCAATTTTCAATAAAATTGTTAATTTCTGAAGACAAAAAAAGTAATCACTCACAAAACAGTCGAATTTTCAAACCAAATTTTGAAATATTTATATATATTTTTTTTGAAATAATTACATTCGACACCACAAGCGTGCTAACCCACGTACCCCCTAACTCACCTAACCCCTAGAAACGAATCCTACCAAACCACAAGCAGGCTAACCCACCTACGCCTGGCAACAGCGAGTTTAGTCGCCTATTTCTTTGAAATAATCACATCACACACCACAAGCGTGCTAACCCACGTACCCCCTAACTCACCTAACCCCTAGAAACGAATCCTACCAAACCACAAGCAGGCTAACCCACCTAAGCCTGGGAACATCGAGTTTAGTCGCCTATTTTTTTTTAAATAATTACATTCCACACCACAAGCGTGCTAGCCCAAGTCCTTTGAACTTAGGGGCAGTTTCTTTTAACACTTTAAAGGTTGCTCATAAGTATTACGTTTGACTCAGGAGGTAACTCAGGAGTTAGGGGGTACGCGGGTTAGCACGCTTGTGGTTTGGAATGTAATTATTTCAAAAAAATAGGCGAATAAACTCACTGTTCCCAGGGGTAGGTGGGTTAGCCTGCCTGCGGTTTGGTTGGATTCGTTTCTAGGGGTTAGGTGTGTTAGGGGGTACGTGGGTTAGCACGCTTGTGGTTTGGAATGTAATTATTTCAAACAATAGACGACTAAACTCGCTGTTCCCAGGCGTAGGTGGGTTAGCCTGCTTGTGGTTTGGTAGGATATGTTTCTGGGGGTTAGGTAACTTAGGGGGTACGTGGGTTAGCACGCTTGTGCTGTCGAATGTGATTATTCCAAAAAAATAGGCGACAAAACTCGCTGTTCCCAGGAGTAGGTGGGTTAGCCTGTTGTCGTTTGGTAGAGGTGGTTTTTAGGGGTTAGCTGGGTATATTATTGTTTGATCCTAGTAAGGAAGAGGTATATCATATCATATCGCATATCCGATATCAGGAGGGAGTCCCTCGGGGAGTCCCGTAAAGGTAAGGCGCAAACTGTAAACTGTAAAGCGTCAATAAGGAGAAGGCTCGGAAGAAGAAGATGAAGATGAAGAAGAAGGTAAGGCCTAGAGGGCCTAGGGGGCCTAGAGCCTAGAGTCCTAGACACAACGCAACGGGTACAGTAACGTTACTACTCTATAGAAATACGTGACCTTCGTGGCCTCCGGGAGGAGAGGATTTAAAGAGGCGAGGCCACAGACCGACAAACGGAGATTGCGGTATGGTAGGAAGTACCGCAAACCAGGCTTAATCAGGAAATGCCCCGAGCGAGCTACCGAAATTCAAAGGCTGAGACAAGATTCTCTTCATTGCCGATCATGATTCATCAATAATCAAATAGTATTCTTCAGTTGGGCAGTATTCTCTTCCGGCATATTTTTCTCTTCCGGCATATTTCACTCTTCCAGCAAATTTTCAACTTCGAGCATATTTCTTTCTTCCAGAATATTTTTTTCTCATTCAGAATATTTTTCTCTTCCAGCATATTTTTCTCTTCTAGCATGTTTTTTTTCTTTCAGAAGATTTTTCACGTTCGGAATACTTTTCTCGTATTTTTCTCTTTCGGTACATTCATGTCTTCCAGAATATTTTTCTCTTCCGGCATATTTTTCTATTTTTGGACATTTTCCTCTTCCAGCATATTTTTCTATCCTAGAACAAATTTCTCTTCTGGCGATTTTTTCTCTTCCAGCCTATTTTTCTCTTTCGGCATATTTGTCTCTTTTAGCATATTTTCAACTTCGAGCATATTTTTCTCTTCCAGAATAATTTTCTCTTTTGGCATATTATCCTCTTCTAGCATATTTTTCTCTTTCAGAAGATTTTTCTCGTTCGGAATACTTTTCTCATATTTTTCTCTTTCGGCACATTCTTCTCATCCAGAATATTTTTCTCTTCCGGCACATTCTTCACTTCCGGCATATTTTTCTACTTCGAGAGATTTTTCTCTTCCAGCATATTTTTCTATTCTAGGACAAATTTCTCTTCTGGCACATTTTTCTCTTCCAGCATATTTTTCTCTCTGGGAATATTTTTCTCTTTTAGCATATTTTCAACATCAAGTATATTTTTCTCTTCAAGAATATTTTTCTCTTCCAGCACATTCTTCTCTTCTAGAATATTTTCCTCTTACAGCATATTTTTCTCTTCCAGAATATCTTTCTCTTCCAGCATATTTTTTATTTTTCTCTTCCAGCAAAACTGTTCTTGTTCGGCACACTTTTCTCGTATTTTTCCAGCACATTTGTCTCTTTTGGCACATTCTTCTCTTCCAGAATATTTTTCTCTTTCAGCATATCTTCCTCTGCAGGCATATTTTTCTCTTCGAGCATATTTTTCTCTTATAGCATATTTTTCTCTTTCAGCATATTTTTCTCTTGCACCATATTCTTCTCATTCGGCATACTTTTCTCATATTTTTCTCTTCCGACATATATTTCTCTTCCAGCATATTTTTCTCGTTCGGCATACTTTTCTTTTCCAGCATATTTTTTCTGTTCTAGCATATTTTTTTCTTCCAGCATATTTTTCTCGTTCGGCATACTTTTATTTTCCAGCATATTTTTTCTGTTCTAGCATATTTTTTTCTTCCAGCATATTTTTCTCATTCGGCATACTTTTCTCATTTTTTTCCAGGATACTTTCCTCTTCCAGCATATTTTTCTCTTCCAACATATTTTCTCTTCTTGCATATTTTTAACTCAGAGCATACTTTTCTCTTTCAGAATATATTTCCCTTCCAGCATATTTTTCTTTTCCGGCACATTCTTCTCTTCCAGAATATTTTTCTCTTTCAAGATATTTTTCTCTTCTGGCTTTTTTTTCTTCTCTGAAATATCTTTCTCTTCCAACATATTTTCTCCTCTGGCATATTTTTTACTTCGAGTATATTTTCCTCTTCTAGAATATGTTTCTCTTCCAGCATATTTTTCTTTTCCAGCACATTTTTCTCTTCCAGCATATTTTTCTCTTCTGGCGTTCGTAGTTAGTAATTTAGGTAATCTAAAGTAATCTAATAGTTTTCAAATAGTTGATTTTTTTCGAAAATTAACTTTCTCAGCAAAAAATTGAACTATGTATTTCATTTTTTGTTGAAATTAATTTTTTAACTTGAAAATTTATGTATTTTGAAAATTCGTATTTATCTTTGGAAAATTAATCTTGTTTGAAAATTCTTGTTTTTGGTAAAAAATACTACAATTCTGTGAATCATTAATCTATTTTGTAAACGATTTAACTATATTGTTAAAAATTCTTTTTTTGTAGAAAATTAATTTTCTTTAACTCAAAATTTAACTATTACTTTTTAATTAATATTTCATCTTTTAAAGTTTGAGAATGTAACTTTTTGTTTCAAAGTTCAATATTCAACTATTTAATTGAAAATTCATGTATTTTGTGAGAAATTAGTTTTTTTTCTGATAAAAAATTAAACTTTTTTGCATGAAAATTTATATTTTTGTTTAAAATGGAAATATTTTGGTGACAAATTTAACCATTCTGTTGAAAATCCAATTTTTTTTTAACTGACAATTTAACTATTCCCTTTTTATTCTAAATTTACCTTTCTCAATTGAAAATTCGTGTATTTTGTTAAAAACTTGTCTTTTTAGTTAAAAATTTAACTACTTGATTAAAAATTCAACTATTTAGTTAAAAAATAATCTGTTTGGTACAAAATTGAATAATTTTATGAATGCAATTTTCTTGGCTGAAAAGTTGAAGATTCTTAATTTTCGTTGAAAATTCATCTCTTTGGTTTGAAATTAGTCTACTTCATTGAAAATTAAAAAATTTGATTTAAAAGTATTCTTTTTGGTTGAAAAGTTAACTTTTTTTTGTTGTTGAAAATTTGTATTTTGTTTTGTTAATTTTAACTGTTTTTTTTTTTTGTAAATGAAAATCTCTTTGAGTTAAAATATCTAATATTAGATTTTTGATAGAAAATTCATTTCTTTTGGTCAGAAATAATTCCATTTTGTAGAAAATTCAAAAAAAAATCAACAATTTATTTTTTAGGTTGAAGATTTTTCATTCAAGTTGAAAATTTAACTATTTTATGGTAAATTTTTTTTCCAATAAAAATATTTTTTCAAATGAAAGTATTTGTTCCATTTGAGAATTTAAGTTAAGAATTTTTTTTTTAATTAAGAAAATTTAAGTTAAAAATTCCTTTCATTTTTCTTCAAAATTATGTTTTTAACTAAAAATTTAACTAGTCAATTTTTAGTTGACGATTTCTTTTTTTGAATTGAAAATTCAACTATTTTGTAGAAAGTTAGACTACGCTATTAAAAATTCAGTTTTCTGGTTAAAGATTTTTTATTACAGTTAAAAAATTTTGGTTAACATTTAACGATTTTTATGAAAATTCATTTTTTTTCAAACTTAGCTTTTCTGAACTGAAGATTTAAATATTCCATTTTTGGTGAGAAATTGTCTTTCTTAAAATTCTCTTAAAAAATCCTTTTTTTGGTTGAAGATTTTTAATTTTAGTTGGAAATTTATCTCTTTGTTTGAAAATTCAACTATTTTGTTGAAAATTCTTCTTGTTTGTTGATTTTAACTGTTTCTGTTTTAAAATGAAAATCTCTTTTGGTTGAAATATGAAATACTTAAAAATTTTTTTTTTAATTTTTGGTTTACAATTTTTTGTTGATTCAAAATAATTCTGCTTTGTAGAAAATACTACAATTTTTTTAAAAGTCCATTTTTTGGTTGAAGATTTTTCATTTTAGTTGAAAATTAATCTCTTTGTTTGATTCAAAATTCAAAATTTTAAATCTTTATTAAATTTTTGGTTAGAAATTAATTTTTTTTAGTTAAAAATAATTCAATTTTGTAACAAATTTAACAATTTTGTTTAAAAATCTTTGTTCTGGTTGATGATTCTTCATTTAAGTAGAAATTTCACACTTTTGATTGAAATTTAACTTTCTTGTTGAAAAATCAGATTTTCTAATTGAAAATTAATTTTCCAACTGATATTATAATCATTTCAGTTGGAGATTTATCATTTAAGTTGAAATTTCATCTATTTGTTTGAAAATTCAATTCTTTTGTTATAAATTCGTTTTTTTATTGAAAATTAATTTTTTAACAGAAAATTTAACTACATATTAGATTTTTAGTTGGAAATTTATTTTTTAAATTGAAAACTCAACTACTAAAATTAAGATTGAAATTATTTTGTTTAAAATTTCAGTTTTCTAGATGAAGATTCTTGATTTTAGGTAAAAAGGGTTTGGTTGATATTTAACTATTTTTAGGAGAATTCGTATTATTTTTTTCGTTCAAGATAAATATTTTTGAACTGAAAATTTATCTGCCTCATTTGAAAATTCTTGTATTTTGTTGAAATTTCGTTTTATTTGTAGAAATTTAATTATTCTTTTATGGTTTATTTTAACTTTTTTGTTTTGAAATAAAAATTTTTTAGGTTCAAATATTAAATATTATATTTTTGGTTAAGAATTCAACTATTTTCTTGAAAATTTGTTGTTTCCTATTGAAAATTAATTTTTTCACTGAAAATCTAACATTTCAATTTTTATTTGAAAATTTATCTTTTTTATTGAAAATTCAGCTACTTCCTTCAAAATTAGACTTCTTTATTTAAAACTCAGTTTTCTGGTTAAAGATTTTTTCATTTGATTGAAAAAGGGTTCAGTTGATATTCCACAATTTTTATGAAAATTCTTTTTCTTTGTTAAAAATTAAATTTTTTGAACCGAATTTAAATATTTCAAGGTATCTGTATTATCATTAGAGAATAACATAAATTTTCAACGTCTTTTCAGACTAGACGAAAGTATCAATAAAAATTATTTTGATTAATTTTTTTCTGAAAAAAAACCTTCTTCCGCTGCGCTGGGAATCGAACCTCAGAACCTCCGATTGCCGGCGAAGTGCTTTCCCATTACGCTACTAGTGAGATCAAGAAAAGAAACTTTTTTCAGAAAAAAACATTATTTTTCAAAGTGGTAAATTTCAAAATTTTTGAAGGAATCTGTATTATCATCAGAGAATAACATAAATTTTCTAACTTCTTTTCAGACTAGATTGGAAATATGAATTAAACATTATTTCAATTTTTTTTCTGAAAAAATACTTTCTTTCGGTCCGCTGAGAATCGAACCACAGAGCTTCCGATTGCCGGCCAAGTGTTTTCCTATTAAGCTACTAGAGAGATCGAGAAAAGAAACTTTTTTCAGAAAATACAAGCATTATTCTGCAAGGTGGTACACACCAAATATTTCCAGGAATCTGTATTATCATCAGACAATAACAGAAATTTTTAACGTCTTTTCAGACTAGACGGAAATATCAATTGAAAATTATTTTTAATAATTTTTTTCTAATAAAAAAAGACCTTCTTCCTCCGCTGGGAATCGAACCACCGAACTTCCGATTGCCAGTCTGTTTCTTTCCCATTAAGCTACTAGAGAGATCGACAAAAGAAACTTTTTTCAGAAAATAAATTATTTTGCAAGGTGGTACATATCAAATTTTTCAAGGAATCTGTATTATCATCCGACAATAACAGAAATTTTTAACGTCTTTTCAGACTAGATGTAAATATGAAAGAAGAAGGTCTTTTTTCAGAAAAAAAGCTAATCTAATTCATATTTCCATCTAGTCTGAAAAGACGTCAAAATTTTTCTTTCCTTTCCAAATGGTCTTAATTTCCTCCCGCTAAGGTTGAATTTCCCATATATCGGTACTTCGCCTCCTAGTGTAGGTTAATAACTCTGATTCGACGATTTACTAAAGAGTATGAGAGAGGCTTCCCTTCCTGGATTTGCGCGTGTGAACGATAGGTCACGAGAACTTGGAACGTGTTCGCGCGGCTGGGTTGCCGGGGTTGGGGGGGGGGGGGTACTTTTTGCAAGAGGTAGTGAGCTAGAATCGACCCGGTGAACCGATGGCCATGCCGCCGCCGCGCCGAGGACAACGGTACCCTCGCCTCGGCTGACTCCTCTCTCTGGTACTGGTACCAAGTACCAACTCAAGGATTAGGTACCAAGGTCTAAATGGGCCCCGTTGTACCGGTGATTCTCGGGAACGAGGAAGCGGCACCCGGCACCTGGTACAGGAAGCCGTTATGTGAATCTTCTGCGTTCTACTCTTCCTCTCTCCCTTTGCCTATTCTTCTCTCACTTTGCCTATGCTTCTCTCACTTTGGCTGCGCGTCTCTCACTTTGGCTGCGTGTCACTCACTTTGGCTGCGCTTCTCTCACTTTGGCTATTCTTCTCTCACTTTGGCTTCTCTTCTCTCACTTTGCCTACTCTTCTCTTACTCATTCTCTTCAATTCCCTGCAATTCTCCTATTCTCTTCTCGTGAATCTTGTATTTATCTAAACAGCTACTCTGCTCGATGCTCATTGCTCACCTGAACCGAGTACTTGCTCACTGATGCCAGACTAAGAAGTCTTCTTGCTGTAATAAAAAAGAAGGATCAATTATACCATCAAACGGGGTAATATCGAACATGTGGGGTAAATTTGGACATTCCAGAATTGACAGTTCAATTTTCAACCAAAAAAAAAAAGAATTTTCAAGCAAGAACCCTCGTGGACAAAATTTTTACAAGAAAGTACAAAATTTCTAGAACTGTAATTTTTGTTAAAACATATACTTTTTTGTGAAAAATGTACAAAATTTAACCAAAAAAATACATTTGAATATAAATAGCTAATTTTTTCTTATATTTTCTTGTAGAAAAGTGAAAAAGTGAACAATAAAGTAAAAGTATGTACAATTCAAAAATTTGTATAACTTTTTATCAATATTTTATATGATTAATTTGTAAAAAATTTGAGCTAATTTAAGAGATATTTACCAGTTATGAGCTGGGTTTTGTGATCATCCAAACTTAACTTAAAACTGAAAAAAATTTCGAAAAATTAAAAACTAAATTTAGATTTTCGAAAATTTCGAAATAAAATTTTGAAGCTCTTTATTGATCTTTAGAGGTTTTGAAAAAATTTAAACGTCAATTCTTAACTTTTCTGGGAAAATTTAAAATGATTTTTCATTTCAAAAAATTAATTTTAAGAGAATATTTGAAGAAATCAAAAAAAAAATTCTGAATAACAAATAAGAATTGAACAATTATTAATTCGAAAGGTTTTGAATCAATAAAAAATTTGTATCAAAATTCTTAGAAAATTAACAATAATTTTTTTTTGAATTAATTTGAAAAAATATTTAATTCAACTATTTTTTAAATAAAATTTGTCGTTTTGGTTAGTAAATTGAACGATTTGGTTGAAATTTTTGTCTTTCTCGGCTAAAAAATAATTTTTGGTTAAAAAATCAACTAATTTGTTGAGAATTTGTCTTTTTTGTATCTATGAAATTTTTTGTTAAAAGTTTAAGATAAAATTTGCTACCCTGAAAGATAAATTATAATCCAAAAGGACGAATTTTTACGAAAAAAAATTAATTTTTCTTTGGTTGGAAATGAGTGTTTCCTTAAATTAATTTTTTAAAGTAAAAATTTAATTTTTTCTCCTATTTTTTTTTTTTTTTTTTTATAGACATTAAATCTTTTTGATAGAAAATTCACGAAATCGCTGGATTAAAAATTAATTTGTTTCATTTGAAAATTCATTTGTGCTTGAAAATGTAACTATTTTGTTAAAAACTATTTTTTTGTTTAAAAATTATTATTTTTTGTACTGAAATTTTAAATATTTTATTTTTGGGTGGAAATTTATGGTTTCCAGATGAGAATTTAACTAATTAGTATAAAAACAACTTTTTTCATAAATTCATATTTTTAGGTGAAAAATTCAACTATTTTGTCGAAAATTCGTCTTTTCAGGTTTGAAAATTCATCTCTTTTCGCAGAAATTTCTTTTTTTGGTGAAAATTCGAAACGCTTGATTAAAAATTAAGGTCTTTCATCTGAAGATTCATCTATGCTTGAAAATTTAACTATTTTGTTAAAAACTTTTTTTTTTTTTTAATTATTTTTTTCAACTGAAAATTTTAATGTTTCATTTTTGAGTGAATATTTATCTTCTCCAGTTGTAAACTTAATTCATTCGTTTAGAATTAACTTTCTTGTTGTAAATTCTTTTTTTTTTTTTTTTTCAAAAAATTAAACTTTTTGTTTAAAATGGAAATTTGAATATTTAGCCTTTTTTTGCTTGAAAATTGATATTTTCAATTGAAAATTTATCTTTTTTGGTTGAAAATTTCATCATTTGATTAAAAATTCATGCATTTTGTTTAAAAAAAAATTTTTTGATAGAAAAAATTAATTTTCTGTCTTCAAAAATTATCTTGTAGGCTGAAAATATTGAGCTGAAAATTTACCTAATTTGGTTGAAAATTCAACTATTTGGTTGACAATTTCACTTTTTTGGTAGAAAATTAATATTTTTGGTTGAAAATTTATCTTTTTTTGTTGAAAATTCCACTATTTCATTGAAAATTCATGTATTTTATTAAAAATTATTCTTTTTTAGTAGAAAATTATTTTTTTTTATCAAAAATTAATTTTTTTTATTGAAAATGAGTGTTTTCTCAAATTAATTTTTTTAACTAAAAATATAATATCTTCTCCTATTTTTTTTTTTTTTTGGTAGACATTGAATCTTTTTGATAGAAAATTCACAAAAACGCTTGATTAAAAATAATTTGTTTCAGATCAAAATGCATCTCAATTTGAAAATTTAACTATGTTGTTGAAAATTATTTTTTTGTTTAAAAATTATTTTTTTTTTAACTGAAAATTTAACTGTTTCATTTTTGAGTGCAAATTTATTTTCTCCAGTTGTAAACTTAATTCATTCCTTTAGAATTAACTTTCTTGTTGTAAATTCTTTTTTTTTTTTTTGCTCAAAAAATTAAACTTTTTGTTTAAAATTGAAATTTGAATATTTGGCCTTTTTTTGCTCGAAAATTGATATTTTTAATTGAAAATTTATCTTTTTTGGTTGAAGATTTCATCATTTGATTAAAA
>CAKNXH010063531.1:0-18695 GCA_932178445.1 Andricus quercusramuli | reverse complement strand
TGCTCATTACCATCCAAGATCCATGTCACACATTCATCCACACTCAACTGTCCATCTTCCTCTCCTGTACACCTCTCTAACACATGTGCCCATGACTCCACTTCGTACCCACATACTCTGCATAGATTGTCCTCTTCATCCATCCAATATCTACAAGCTCTCACTCCTTCTCCCATTCTAAACCGTATCACCCTATTCCATTTCTCTTCCTTTTTCATCTTTTGCAAATATTCTGGTTCCGTCACCCCTTTGACCATCATATACCATCTATTGTACTTCGAATCCATAATCTTTCTCCATCTCTCTTCTCCTTGTCTTACTAATAGCTCTAATTCAATGTTCTGCCAATCCACAACCCCTTCCTGTATATCACAAACACTCCTCATTTTTTTCCTTTCTTCCTCCCATTTTGAATTTCCCAAATTGCCTCTCGTCTCCTTGTTCCGAACTTCGTCCAAGCATACTTGTGCTATTCTGCTCCCCTCTCCCCTTTTCAGCTTCTCTTCAAACCTCCAGGCTCTCTTAATTTGTCTAGTTACCATTTTTTCCCTTCCTAGTTCTTACCTTATCATGTATCCTGGACAACTCCAACTGACCCCCATTACCCATCTCAGAAATCTCTCATGTATGCTTTCCACTTTCCTATGTTCCTTCCATCCCCAAACCTCCACTCCATAACACAACACCGCCCAAACCAACGCATCAAACAACCAAACCCTCATTCTCCAATCGTCCTTGAACCTTCTCTTTCCTATACCCCATACTTGGCCCATTACTTTACTCGCACTTTCGATTCTTTTCCTTACCTGCAAATCGTTTCCCCCTCCTGACTCAAACCAAAAACCTAGGTAACAGAACTCCTCCACAATTTCCACTGTTTGTCCGTTCATCTTCCAAACGTAACCTATTTTGGTCTTTTTATTTCTGAAGCACATCACCTTGGTCTTCCCTACGTTCACCGTCAGTTCTTTTGTTCCCACGTACTCTTCGAAAATTCTTATCATTAGGTTCATCCCCTTCTCGTCGTCTGCTATTAGAACTACGTCGTCCGCGTATGCTAGGGAGTATAGTTTGCTATTACCCAGGATCGTCCCCCCTTTCCCTTTCTTCTTTAGCTTCTCCTCTAGGTCTGCCAGCAGCAAATTAAAAAGTAGTGGACTCAACGGGCACCCTTGCCTTAGACCTCTTCCTGTCCAGAAAACCTCCCCTTTTTCCCCGCGTATCTTCACCCTAATCCTGGTTTCAGTAAAAATTTCCTTTATCCTCTCCACCAGCCCTTCTTCTATTCCCCTCTCTTTCATTGCCTGCCATAACACTTTTCTATTTACTGAGTCAAAGGCTGCTTTGAAATCTACAAACAAAGCGACTAATTTCCCTCTTTTTCTCCCTAAGTTTCTGTTAACCAAGTAGTTGAGTACGTAAATGTTGTCAATTGTCCCCATCCCTTTTCTAAATCCCGTCTGGTTGTGTGGGATACTTTGCTTCTCTTCTATCTGGTTCTCTAACCTTTTTCTTAGACTTTCTGTGTATATTTTATAGCCCCCTTGCATGAGAGTGATCCCTCTGTACTCTTCTACCTTCTTACCCTCCCCTTTCTTAACAAGCGGTACTACCAGCCCTGTCATCCACTCCTCCGGCCACCCTTCTCCTTTCCAGACCTTGTTGCATATCCTCCACATCACTTCCCTAATCCCTTCTCCTCCATACTTTATCGCTTCGTTCTCCACTCCATCCTCTCCTGTGGCCTTGTTTCTTTTCAGTCTATCTATCGCCTCATTCACTTCTTCTCTTGTTATTTCGTTCGCTTCCTCCATTTCTCCCTGGACTGTCTTTCTATTTTCCCCTTTGATCCTATTTTGTTCTCCCCCTAGCAGACCCTTAAAATAATCCGTCCATTCATCCATTTCTATTTCTTCATTCACGCCCTTCCTTCCTCCTCTTTCCCTGTTTATCACATCCCAGACCCTACCTTCTTTGATTGCTTTTTCTACTTCTTCCTTGTATTTCTCCTTTCCCCTTTGCTTTTTCCCTTCCAGCATCTTCTCATGTTCTCTTTTTCTCCTATTGTACTCCGCCTTCTCTATTTCTCCTTTCCTCCATTTTCTTACAGATTCTTTCATTCTCTCCTTACTCTCCCTGCATTCCTCGTCCCACCAGCCTCTCTTTCCCTCTTCTCTTCCTTCTTTTGTACCTATCTCATCCTTCACCTTCTCAATCGACCCTTTCAGCCTTTTAATTATTGAGTCTACTCCCTCCTCCTTTTCATATCTAACATTCTCCTTTTCCATCTTCTGTTCAAACACTTTTAATTTATCTACCCCCCAGACTCCCATTTTCGTATTCCTTTCCCCCCCTCTTTCCTTTCTCCCTCTGCCACGCTTATGGACGCCACCTTTCAGTGTAGCTATTACTGGGAAGTGTTCTGACCCTATCTCATTCCCTACATTCATACTGCATATCATATTACTCATTCTTTCTTCCACCAAGATGTAGTCTATTATTGTTTCTCCCTTACCTATAAATGTAATCTCTCCTTTCTCATCTCCTTTCATGTTGCCATTACATATAAACCATCCGGTTTCTCCTATTATGTCTAGTAACCTCCTCCCCTCCCGGTCTATCTCCCTATGTTTGGAGCTCCTTACATATGCCTCCTTTTCTTCATCCCAAGTCCCTCCCCCTTGCTCGCCAGTCCAGGCATTTAAGTCACCTCCTATCAAAACCAATTCTTCCTTCTTTTCCTCCATCCACCTCCTTATTACTCTCCAACCTTCCTCTTCCCCTCTTCTTCTATATACACAAACCACCACTATTTTGACTTTCCCTATTATAATCCTTCTTACCATTGTTCCCTCCTTTTCTTCCCTATCCTGCTCTGTTTTACCTTTTACTGCCAATTCTTTTCTCACCCCTGCTACCATGCCGCCCATTCCTCTACCTTTAACGTGTTCCTTTCTTGCTTCTTGCATTGTCCACACATACCCTTTAGGTAACAACCTTTTCATCCCCTTCCAATCTTTCTCATCCGCCCAGGTTTCACTCATCATAATCACATCCCACTTTTCTAACTTCCGCCAGAAACCTTCATTCTTGTTCTTCAAGCCTGACACATTCCAGAAAGCTATTTTCGATTTTTCTCCTCCCTTCCCTCCCCTGTACTCCTTACTTCTCTTCCGCCTTGCTTTTTGGAAACCCCTCTGTTTGCTCTCTAGCCTCTTTTGTATCTTCCTTTCTTCTACCTTTCTCAACTCTTTTTCCATTTTTCCTTATTTCTTCTACCTCCTCGTCCCAGACCCACTCCTCCCCATTTATCCATAGTCTGTCTCGCCCTATCCATACCATGCCTCCCTTTTTCCTCTCTATCCATGCTCTCTGTTCTATTTGCCATCTCCTTTTCCTCTCCCTCCAAGTCAAATCCTCTTCAATTCTCTCCCTTCTTCCTTTCAATAATTTTTTGTTCTCCATAATTTTCTTTTTCTCCTCCTCACTCCCTACTTTTACTACAAACATTCCCTCTTTTCCTTCCTTCGTCATTCCTAATCTCTTAACTCCTTCTACCCTTACCCGAATTCCAATATCTCTCAGCAGATTTTTGATTTCAATTTCCCCTGTTTCACTCTCTATTTTCAATCCCTTGACTACTATGTTATTTTTTCTCTTCGCCCTTTCTTCCCCTTCCAACCTTCTTTCAATCTCACTCAGTCTCTTCTTCAATATTTCATTCTCATTTTGCACGTTATCACTCCCTTCTACTTTTTCCGCACTTTCTCTTTCCTTCCCCATATGCTTATTCCTAACTTCTAATTTGCTTACCCGTTCTTCCAGTTGTTTTATTTCCCTATTTGTCTGTTCGTCAATCTCTCTCTGTCTATTCTCTATGGCCTCTAATTTACCCCATACCTTGACTTTCTCCTCTTTCCAGAGTTTATCCCACTCTTCCCACTTTTCTCTTACTTTTCTCACTTCCCCCCTAACTTCTTTCCCCTGCCTATTCATATCTTCCAGACTCTTCCTAGTTTCTTCTCTAAATCCTTTTATGAGGGCTTCCAGCTTCTCAAACATCCCCCCATCCCGCCTATCTCTGTCTGGTGTTTTTCGTTTGATCTTAACTTTTTTGTTATCCTTATCCATTTCAGAATCATCTTCCCCTTCCTCTCTTTTTCTCTTATCTTCCCCTTCACTGCTAGTCGCGCTCACCTTTTTTTGCCATTCGTCCAGACTCCTATTAGAGCCTGCGCTACCTAGCCTGTTGAGGCGCTGTAAATTCGACGGTCTCCCTCGTTTCTGGCTCGTGCCTGATCCCCTTCTCTCTGTCGATCCGCCCCTGGCCGGTGTCTCGAACGCCTCCTCCTCGCTACTGTCATATTCTCCCTTCTCCCCAGTAACCGAGCTCACAACCTCGTCCGCTCTTGCTTCATCTCCCTGCCCTCTGTCGCCCGTTTGTGGACTTGGTATGGTCGGCATACCTACCTTACCAAAGAGTCCTCGATGTTTCCCGCTCTTAGCTTGCCTATCTCTTGCCCCCCTGCCCGACGACCACTTTCTACACCTAACCTCAAAACAAAATTTGCACGTTTCAACTTTCCTTTCTCACAACTTATTTTCACCCTTTGCACACTTGCCTTCACTCACCCTTCTTCCTTTACACCTGTTCTCCACACTCA
This sequence comes from Andricus quercusramuli, assembly GCA_932178445.1. NCBI lineage: Eukaryota > Metazoa > Arthropoda > Insecta > Hymenoptera > Cynipidae > Andricus > Andricus quercusramuli. The sequence goes on along the minus strand of CAKNXH010063531.1, from coordinate 14,031 downwards.
CTGCCCTTTCTGCACCCACACACGCTGATTCCCTTCACCAAATATATATATATATATACATACGTGACGTACGCGTATACAGGATCGTCGCAGCATGCAGGAACGTCGGCATAGGCCCTATAAAAAGTGAATGGACCAACATAGGTCAGTTAGTTTTTAGTCAAAAAATTAGAAGTTACAGTTCCGTACAACTCTTCTCTATCTCCTACGGTTTTCCCCGATTCGACTGTCCAGTGTCTAGTGTGTCAGACCGGTATCCTTCGCGTTTTAGTGTGTGTGCCCTTGTGTCAAGTGTTGTGCACCGGGAAACCCGAATCTGGGATTTCCCATTTTGGATTACTTCGTACCCATTCAACCCTGAATTGGAACCCTTATTGTTTACATCAAGGTGCACAACCCCTTTCTTTCACACCACTACACGGAGACCATCTAGATATCATTCGATTCTTCAATCGAATCAATAAACCGGTAAGTTCTAATTTTATTAAATCTAATTTCATTATCTAACTCCTTTTGGGCCATAATACATGAGTCTCCTTTATTCTAAAGGTCCTGGCCAAGGAATAGAGTGTCTACATGCCTTCCTTCAGCTTCTTGTTCTTAATAAACAATACGTTTCAAGTGTAATTGATTATAATAAATTGTTTAAACTAATCTATATCTATTTATTGGCTACTCTTTCCTCTTCCCTGTGCGAGATCTTCAATCTCAACTAAAACGAGAAACCTAATTAAAGAGGAAAGTATTTTACGTTTTCCATGACGTAACATACAACCTTTTTATGGTGCATCGGCCGGGAAACCAAACAAAAGAGAGCCAATATTTAATTTGTTTTGAAAAAAGATTATTTTATATACATTTTTTAAGCACAAAGAACCTGAACGAAGACAGGTAACTTATAACCTTTACATTCTATTGCTGTGAAATATGTCCGTAAATAAATATAACCAATGCCTAATGAAAAACCTGTAGATTTAGGGAACATTAAAAGAACTATTACCAGGAATCTTGCTAAACAAAACCCCCAACTAGCTAAGTAAGTAGAATCAAATAAGAAAGGGCTTGAGAGTGATAGGAAAAATAAAATTAATGTTGAATTAGAAAAACTAGATTTGGAATTCGGTAGCGATAATTCAGATTTTGACTGTTCTGCATTTATTAATCCCGGTGATACTACATTAATCAATACAAATTCAAGCTTAATTAGTGGGTCTGTAGACCAAAATAAAACTCTAACAATTGACGACGTGATCGATTATCAAACTAACGTAAAGTCATTATTAAGTTCAACGCTTTCTCAGCTAATTTGTGAAGAAAAAACAAAAGAAAATTCATTTCCTGATTTAAATCGCGCATCAATAATAAGTTAACACGATAGTGACGACATTGCAAGCGACGAAGACTCGACAACACAGAAAAAAATGACACTGCCAACTAATCAACAAGTTTCCCTTCGCGACGCGCTCGAAAAAATCCCTATTTTTGACGGAAGTAACATCCCTTTAGCTCATTTTATAGAGGGATGCACATAAGCAAAAGCTATAATTCCCACACAGGCACATGAGAATCTTGCTAGATTAGTTAGAAGTAAATTGACCGGAGAAGCGCGGAAATGCATATTCGGAAATACGTTTCGAACTTTAGATGAATTAATAGAGAAACTAAAAAAGGCTTATGCTCCCGCGAAAAGCGTATACCAGCTGCAAGGAGAACTAGGCAATATATTTATGTGGGATAAAGAAGATGTTATATCATACGCTGCGGGAATAAAAGAGCTAGCAGATAGGATCGAAGACGCGCATAAATTAGGCAATGATGGTGCCACGGATGACACGTTTAAAGCAAATTTAGAAGATGATGTGGTTAAATGTGGTTAAGAAGGGGTTTACGTTCAGAAATAGAGATAAGATTAAAAGATAACGTGAATGAAACTTTTAAAACTCTTATCAATGAGGCGCTAGAAATTGAAAGAAAATTAAATGCATGTTCAGAATTGCGAAAAAATAAGCCAATCAAATCTTCAGAAGAAGAAACAGAATCGCGAATTATTACTAAAAATAATAAATTCAATGTTGCCCAGGATACTAAAATAGCATGTTTAATTTGCGGAAGACCGGGACATGCGACCGAAAAGTGCTACCACCTCGAAAACTTTCGACAAAAAATCTTTTCCGAAAATCCGGATGTTTCAAATTCAATTCAAAACCAATTATTACAAAATACATCTCAAAGAAATTTTAATAATCACAATAAATGGAATTCTGCACAAAATCCAAACTTTGGACCCCGACAGAATCGAAATTTCAGATCTGGACAAAATTCAAATTTTAGACCTGAACTAAACCAAAACTTTGTGCCTAGACAAAATCAAAATTACGGATACCGACAGAATCAAAATTTCAGTAACCGACAAAATCCAAATTTTGGATATCGTCAAAATCAAAATTTTAGTAACCGACAAAATCAGAATTTTGGAAACCAACAAAATCAAAATTTCGGATACGGACAAAATCAAAATTTTAGATCCAGGCAGAATCAAAATTTTGAGCCTGGTCAAAACCAAAAGGGAAATCCTGAAAATACAAATAATCAGCAGACCCGCCCATATCCCACCCAAGGATCTAAAATTATTTGCAATTTTTGTAATTACCCTGGTCACATCGCTAAGGATTGTTATAAAAAGAGTAGATATTTACAAAATCAACAAAGCCCACAAAATTATACGCAGAACCAGGAAAACTCCAACGCTATTCCCCCAATGTGTGCTGGGGGGAAGGCGCCAACCCATTAACTAAAGCACCTATAGAAATCACGAGTGAGGAAAATGATATCAAAATTCATATCAGTAGGAATAATATAATTCCTTCGATCATGGTATCTGCCGTTGGTCTAAAAAATCCGGCACGTATGATGATCGACACTGGTGCTGGTCGAAATTTAATTAAAAGAAGTGCGATTGACCCCGAAGTAAAAATAAATAAAAATGAAGTGTTGAGACTAACAGGAATTAATGATCTCCCTGTCTATACTCTAGGTCAAATTAAGGTTATGATACTTGGATTTTTAACTACTTTAAATATAATTCCTGATGACGTACCAGTAGATGAAGATGGAGTCTTGGGCTCTGAATTTTTTCTTAATAATAAAGTAAATATAAATTACACATATAAATGTATTGAAATTAACGATGCAACTTATCCTTTTGAACAAACTGGCATTATCACAATCCCGGGACAAACAATTTTTGATTATTATGTAAAAATAGAAAATACAGAAAAAAGTGAAGGATATATACCTCAATTATCAATTGGAGAAGGAATTTTTGTGGGTCAACCCATTGTAAAAAATTGTGGAGGCAAAGCCTACGTTAAATATGCAAACATAAATGAACAACCTGTAAAAATATCAATTCCTAGCGTTCAATTACAAGATTTCGAACAATGCGAACTAAACAATTCAACAAATCTATCTAATTTTTCAGAAAATAAAAATGATGAAACTTTGCCTAATTTATTATTAAATAGTTTTTCGAAATCCGATGAAAAGTCTAACCATTTCTGCCAATTTTACAAGATCACAGGCGAAGAAAGAGTAGAAATCATTAAAAAACTACTACGGTTAGATCATCAAAATATGGAAGAATATGAACACGTTGAAAAATTAATTACTAAACATGCAGATTGCTTCCACATTCCGGGAGGATACTTAGAACCTACAAACATTCTCCAACACTCCATACCAACAACAGATGATTGCCCTATTTTTTCGCGACAATATCGATTTCCCCCAGTTCATAAGGAAGAAATCATCCGCCAAGTGGATGAATTATTGAAAAACAATGTAATAAAACCCTCCCAATCACCTTGCAATACACCAGTTTGGATCGTTCCAAAAAAGCAAGACTCACAAGGAAAAAAGAAATGGCGAATGGTACTTGATTTAAGAAAATTGAATGAAAAGACAATTGGTGATTCATATCCTTCACCAAACATTCACGACATTTTAGACCAGTTAGGATCTGCTCGCTATTTCTGTTTTTGATTTAGCTACGGGTTTCCATCATATAAAAATGGATCCCAAAGATGTACACAAAACTGCGTTTTCAACCCCTTATGGACATTACGAGTTTGACAGAATGCCTTTTGGTTTGAAAAATGCACCAGCAACATTTCAACGACTAATGGATTTAGTTCTAACGGGACTTCAAGGAACGGAACTTTTTGTTTATCTAGATGACATTGTGATTTACGCGAATACTTTAGAAGAACATGAATCAAAATTCAATGAACTAATGAGCCGATTACGAAATGCAAATCTTCATTTACAACCCGACAAGTGCGAATTTCTACGACACGAAGTAGGATATTTGAGACATATAATAGATAAGGATGGAGTTCGACCTGATCCGAAGAAAATCATGGCAGTAAAAGACTTCCCAACTCCTAAAAATCAAAAGCATATCAAACAATTTTTAGGTTTAGCAGGATATTAACGTAGATTTATAGAAAATTTTGCCAAGATAGCAGCCCCAATCAATCATCTCCTGAAAAAAGACATATCATTCAATTGGACGGAGAAGCAGCAACAAGCGTTCAATATTCTAAAAGATAAATTGTGCCAAGAACCACTTTTAATTCGACCTGATTTTTCAAAACCTTTCATTGTAACTACAGACGCATCATGTTATGCCATAGGCGGAATACTTTCGCAAGGTAAAATAGGTAAAGACCAACCAATTGCCTATGTTTCAAGATGATTAACCGATACTGAACGTAAGTACGACACGTATGAAAAAGAAGCATTAGCAAGTCTACTCCGTAATATATTTTCGCCCTTATTTGTACGGACGAAAATTCACCCTCGTTACAGACGTCATCTATAAAGCAGGAAAATCAAATGTTAATGCAGATCCGCTTTCGAGGAACCCCGTTCTAGAAAATGATGAAACCGTAGGAATTAATATAATTTCGGAAAATAACTCAACATTTGAGGAAGAGAATCCTATAAATTCCATGGAAATCTTGAACTTTGAGAATCATAAAAATTCAGATTCCGAAGAAAATATCAAAATTAATTGCGAATCTTTGAAGGAAAAAACTCCTGAAATTCTTCATAACTTAATAAGTGAGGAATCACTGAATGAAATACAAAATGAATCTTTTGATAGTCCAATACAGAAACTTCCATATCTTTCAATATTACTTTTAATTCCAAAACTTATGAAAAGAAACGAATTTCTCTGTAAATCTTGGAATACTGTGGTTACAAGAGGACAGAAGCAAAAATACAAAGAGCAAGCAGAAATTAATGAACAAATTGAAAATCAAGGTAAGTCACATGAAGATAGTGAGGAAGAATATTTACCTCCCTCGCCTGCTGTAAAAAAAGCACGAGGCAGGCCCAAGAAACCTGTGCTTACAAATGCAAGCAACCCGCAAGCCTTAAAAAAGAGAGGCAGACCGAGAAAAGAGGCAATCACTGATGAGTCTCTGAATTTGAAAAAAAAGGCACACAAAATTTGAACATGAAGATGAATCTGATTCAGATACAGAATATTTTGATAATTCAAGAAAGCAAATTAAGAAGAAGAAGAAAATTTACCAGAAATCCAAGGCAAAGCCTGCTACACAACAAGAAGAGAAGGAAAATGAAGAAGAAGATAATTTCTCAACTTCGGAAGATGAGGTCCTAAAAGACGGAAATTTTCAAAATTTTTCAGATGAAGAAAACTTTGTTGATGAAGAAAATATGCAAGAACTTTCAGAACCAGAAGATTTCCCAAAAGGAACAAACGTGAAAAATCCTGAATTTTTTCAAGATATAAATGAAGATAAATTAGAAGAGAGTAAACCCCCTCCAGAACCCCCTCCTTTGAATACTCAAACACATACATAACAAAATGTTGTTGAGTGTCGTGATCAAGTAACGATGCGTAAAGATAATTACGCTTATTTTGTTGCTACTGACGGTTCCCCACGTTACAATGGATCAAGAGCTTTGTCAAAACGTGGTATTTTACCTAAATTGAGCCACCTTGAGAAAGGACTTGTTAAAGAAATGAAGAAAGGGCAGCAGTATCATTTAGCCTTTCCTATTGAAGCTGTCGATCTATTAGTATCGCAAAAACTTCACAAGTTAATCACATAGGTTGGAAAGAAATACGTGAAATTCTAATTTCAACTTTTTCGGATTCTTCTACCAAAATTATAATATGTACAGGAATAGTTCATTACCCAACAAAAGAACAGCGAACTCAATTACTTGAAGAGGCACATTCTTCAGCTTTAGGCGGTCATAAAGGTGTTACAAAAACTTATCATCGAATTCGTCAGAATTATTATTGGGAAAATATGAAAATTGATATTCAGAAACATATTCAACAGTGTTTGCAATGTCAAATTAAAAAAGTAGTTCGCGTAAAGACAAAAAATCCCATGATAATAACGGACACGCCTGGAACCGCATTCGAAAAAATTTCAATGGACATAGTTGGCCCACTTCCACAAACAACAACAGTCAACGTAAATATCTTAACTATCCAAGATAATTTTACAAAATATGCTTTGGCTTTAGCAATTCCAGACGCGAAAGCTTCAACAGTAGCTGATATTTTTATTAAAAAATTGATATGCATTTACGGTTCCCCAAAAGCAGTTTTGACTGACCAAGGTTCAAATTTTTGAAGTAATTTGATGAAAAGAATGGCAAAGCGTTTTAGAATTAAGCAATTTAAAACAACAGCATTTCATCCACAATCAAATGGGTCTCTTGAAAGATCACATCACGTGTTAGCTGAATACCTCAAACAATTTGTTTCAAAAAATTCCGAATGGGACGATTGGCTTGAATTAGCCATGTTTTCTTACAATACAAGTGTCCACGAAGGTACAAAATGTACGCCCTATGAATTAGTTTTCGGTAAATTAGCTCGACAACCATCAAATGAACCACTATCAAAGCAAGAAAAATTGCAAACTTATGACGATTACCTAACGAATTTTATAACAAAATTATATGAAATGAGAACTCAAGCGAGACAAAATTTAATTGCGGCTAAAGAAAAGTCAAAAATATATCATGATCGAAAAATTAATCCATTAGAAATCAAAACTGGAGATAACGTCTTTTTATTAATTGGAAAAGAACCTAAGAAAAAATTTGATGATCAATATAAAGGCCCTTACGAAGTCCTAGAAATATTAGGAAAGGGAAACGTGAAAATTGACATAAAAAGGAAACCTGCAGTGGTACACGTCAATAGACTTAAACGTTCACACATAAAAAGTCAAACCATTAATAATTAAACAACAAGCCATTATCATTTCAATTTCAGATGGATCCCGTCCACTGTCAGCGTATAGACTCTCTTATCGTCGTTTTTATGCATCGAATTGATCTGCTCATTTTATGGTCATATTTATTTCATACGGAAATTTTCGAAAGAAATGACAGTTATATTCCTAAATGGGCACAAAACCTTAGAAGCATAGAAACAACTAGGGATATAATTCTTAAAATTAACACCATCTTCTACACTAACTTTTGTTTTCTTTTTACAGGCTTTCGAGAAGCACAATGAACTAAAAACTCCAACTTTCACCTGGTATCTTTGTGATATTATTCATAGTAACCCAATCCGATTTAAATCCTTTCCGATGAATATCATTGTTCGTCTCCCATTTTTCGTCCCACAGGATCTAAGAAGAGATCTGACATTTGCAATAAGAGTAGTCACAAAATTGATACCAAATCAATAACTTATTTTCTTCAAGAAATTTCGTCAATTTCTATTCAAATATATAATATTTACATTTCAAAAAATAAATAAATAAATAAATAATATTAAAAAAAAGATCCATTTTCACAAAAAGTTCAGAACACATTTGAAAATTTAGAGAAAAATCAAGATGCTTCTCTTTATTTAATCAGAGATAATTTATTTCTTATCTTAATTTGACCTTTCCAAAAATTATAAATCTTTCTAAAATCATCTCAAGGGTTGAAGACTTTAACAAATGTGTTGATCGTAACGCCAAGTTGAATGACTCTGCTTTCGAAAATATAACAAAAGGTCAAGAAGAGACTCTATTATTTTGTCTGCTATTTCCCGAATCTTTTCTTAATTTTGAACAAACATCTCTGCTTCTTGTTTCTTTAACATTCTTGCGTTTTCTAAAATTAAATATTTTTACAGTAAAAAACTGTTTACTTTTTATGTTAACTATTACTGCACCTGGTCTATCTTAAACGTTAGAACACCTAGACTCAGTTTTACCACCCTCCCTGGAGAAAATCCATCCTAGACCCACAACACGTATTCGAATTTTTCTTATAGTTCTCAATACATTTTTTTTCTTTTTACCATTTTATTTAAATTCGTATCACTCATAGAAGTAAACTATGTTCTTATCTGTCTCTATACTATTAGAAGAATGGTTCTTGCAAAATAATCAATTTTGTCAATGTAAAAATTATTTTTCTAATAGGAACCTCTATAATTCTTCTCCTTCTTTATGAGTAGTTATTTACACTATACTATGTAAATCCAATTTTATAGTTTTTATATTTAACCTCGTAAATAGATATGTATCTATTTCATGATGTTAACGTAAGATTGGATGATCCTTTTTAAATTGATGATTGTGTAGAATAATAATTCCGAAAGAGGACTCGGATGCTGATATTGAAATTCTGGAAAACAATGATTAAATGTAGATCAATCTCATATTTTTCACTTGTTACCATTATTATTATCATTAAACGTGCAATTGTATTTAAAGAAGTACATTTCGCGGAAATTTCTGTACGTAAGTACCCTGATTATAATCACAGTAGAATTGAATTTTCAACTTGTTTTCTTTTTCAAGTACACTTCAGTACAGTTGCACGATTTGTATATTTTGTAAATTCACAAGTTATCTTATTCATATGTATCTCTTTCTCTCTTATTTTTGTAGCGAAAATATTTGTACGCGTTTTAGTTTTTAGATATTTTTAATATGCTTGCAAAAAGATGCCAATTAGTAGTAACAAAACATACAAAAATTCGAATTTAGCACCAAAATTTTGTCAGTTATGGTCCAACGTAAAACAGTCATCGAAAATACAATTTCTTGAATACGATTTTTGTGAATATAAACACAATTTTATGGTGGCCACGCTGCATATGTAATTAAATCTGACTTCAAAATTCATTACGAAAATTCAAAAAGTTTTGCTAATTACTGGTTAAATAAACACGATTTTCGAATCATGTTTTTATTGTAAAGACACTAGGTCATAACGCCGAATTTCAACCCTTTGCGGCTACATGCATAATGCATAAAAATAATGTAATATATCTATATGAAGGTGAGCCTGCATCTACAAAAAAGGATGCGAGGAAAAATGCCGCTCGCCATATGTTAAAAGCATTAGCAGAAAAATTTATGTTTTGCGAAGAAAATAATACTAAATTAAGAATCAATGTTCACGAGAATGTAAATGCGCACCTAATTTCAGACGCACAAGTGAATAAAAATGAAATAAAACTTTATAAATGATTAAACGCATGCAAAAGATGTTATGAGAGAGGACATGTAGCTCCGCATTGTTTCCGTCCACGTAGAAACTATAAGTACAATATGTAATCCCTGATCTCAAAACATATTTAATCCTGCATATATGTATATTTTTTGAGTATACTTATGTTATTTTCACGAATCTAAACTTACATATAAGACATAATTGTGTCTATTTCTTCAATCTAGTATTTATGACGACCCTTCTACCATACGTCCGAACGCGGACGTTCGCTCCATGTGGGACTCTGAAGCCCCACCTGAATGTTTCACCCCGCGTTCGACTTAGGGGGGAGGTGTCATGTCCCGTGACGTATATATATGTTAATATATTTATTGATATATTTATATATTTGCAAGATTATACTAATAAATACTTAATAAATATAGAGCGAATATTGTGCACTGTGTAGTGCAGTTATACATATATATATATATATATATAGTCAGCACGTTGTACACTGTAAGATATAGCTATATATATGTCTGGCACGAGCGCAGACTAGGTATAGAATATAGACTATAGTAAGAACATTGTAATTCGTAGCGTACACTGTCTAACCATAGACGCATAGAGTATAGGGCCCAAAAGCACGTGGAAACTGGAGGACATAGCATAGGCCCTATAAAAAGTGAATGGATCAACATAGGTCAGTTAGTTTTTAGTCAAAAAATTAGAAGTTACAGTTCCATACAACTCTTCTCTATCTCCTACGCTTTTCCCCCATTCGACTGTCCAGTGTCTAGTGTGTCAAACCGGTATCCTTCGCGTGTTAGTGTGTGTGCCCTTGTGTCAAGTGTTGTGCACCGGGAAGCCCGAATCTGGGATTTCCCATTTTGGATTACTTCATACCCATTCAACCCTGAATTGGAACCCTTATTGTTTTCATCAAGGTGCACAACCCCTTTCTTTCACACCACTACACGGAGACCATCTAGATATCATTCGATTCTTCAATCGAATCAATAAACCAGTAAGTTCTAATTTTAATAAATCTAATTTCATTATCTAACTCCTTTTGGGCCATAATACATGAGTCTCCTTTATTCTAAAGGTCCTGGCCAAGGATTAGAGTGTCTACATGCCTTCCTTCAGTTTCTTGTGCTAAAGCCTTAATAAACAATACGTTTCAAGTTTAATTGATTATAATAAATTGTTTACACTAATCTATATTTATTTATTGGCTACTCTTTCCTCTTCCCTGTGCGAGATCTTCAATCTCAACTAAAACGAGGAAACTAATTAAAGAGGAAAGTATTTTACGTTTTCCATGACGTAACAATATTGAGAAGTTTTTAAAAAATTAAGTTTTTAAAAATACGAAATATTTCATAATACTGAAAAGTGTTTATTATGATTCCTAAGAAAAATGATAATGAACTCAATTGTCAAAACATACTCTCGACAATTTTACAAGCAATTTTTTTCTATTTCAAAATATTGTAAAAAAATTTTATGAAAAATTTGATTGATTTTATTAAATATGTACAAGTTATGAAAAAGTTTCTAAAATAATAAAAAATTTATATATATTCCAAGAAGTCTAAATCATAGTGTGGATTTTTAAATATTCTGAAATTTAATTTGAAAGATTTTTATGAATTTTAAATGATATTGAAATAATTACAAAATCAAAATATCTACAATTTGAAGGTTACAATTCTAATTCTTTTATTTGAAAACAAATTCACTCCTAAATAACTTTAAGATATATTGAGAAGTTTTTAGAAAATTAACTTTTTAAAAGTACGAAGTATTTCATAATACTGAAAAGTGTTTATTATGATTCCTAAGAAAAATGATAATGAACTCAATTGTCAAAACATACTCTCGATAATTTTATAAACAATTTTTTTCTATTTCAAAATATTGTAAAAACATTTTATGAAAAGTTTGATTGATTTTATTAAATTTGTACAAGTTATGGAAGAATCGCTAAAATGATCAAAAATGTATAAATATTTCAAATAGTCTAAAACAAAATGTAGATTTTTTAATATTTTGAAATTTAATTTAAAACATTTTTATGAACTTCACATGATTTTTAAATAATTACAAAATCAAAATATCTACAATTTATTTCTTCAATTCTTTCATTTAAAATCAATTTCATTTGTAAATAACTTTAAGATATATTGCGAAGTTTTTAAAAAATTATTATTTTAAAAGTACGAAATATTTCATAATGCTGAAAAGTGTTTACTATGATTCCTAAGAAAATTGATAATTCAACACAATTATCAAAACATACTCACGAAAATTTTATAAGCAATTTTTTTCAATTTCAAAACATTGTAAAAAAAATTTATGAAAAATTTGATTGATTTTATTAAATATGTACAAGTTATGGAAAAATCGCTAGAATAATCAAAAATGTATGAATATTTCAAAAAGTCTAAAACAAAATTTAGATTTTTTAATATTTTGAAATTTAATTTAAAACATTTTTATGAATTTCACATGATCTTCAAATAGTTACAAAATAAAAATATCTACAATTTGAACGTTACAATTTTAATTCTGTTATTTAAAAAAAATTTAATTTGTAAATAATTTTAAGATATATTGCGAAGTTTTTAAAAAATTAACTTTTTAAAAGTACGAAATATTTCAAAATACTGAAAAGTGTTTATTATGATTCCTAAGAAAAATGATAATGAACTCAATTGTCAGAACATACTCTCGATAATTTTAAAAGCAATTTTTTTCTATTTCAAAATATTGTAAAAATATTTTATTAAAAGTTTGATTGATTTTATTGAATGTGTACAAGTTATGAAAAAAATTCTAGAACAATAAAACATTTATAAATATTTCAGAAAGTCTAAAACAAAATGTAGATTTTTGAACATTTTGAAATTTAATTTAAAACATATTTATGTATTTCACATGATCTTCAAATAATTACAAAATCAAAATATCTACGATTTGAACGTTAAAATTTCAATTCTTCCATTTGAAAATAATTTTATTTGTAAATAACTTTAAGATATATTGAGAAGTTTTTAAAAAATTAACATTTTGAAAGTGCGAAATATTTCATAATGCTGAAAAGTGTTTATTATGATTCCTAAGAAAGATGATAATGAACTCATTTGTCAAAACATACTCTCGATAATTTTATAAGAAATTTTTTTCTATTTCAAAATATTGTAAAAAAATTTTATGAAAAATTTGATTGATTTAATTAAATATATACAAGTTATGAAAAAATTCCTAAAATAATATAAAATTTATAAATATTCCAAAAAGAACAAAAAGTAGATTTGTGAACGTTCTGAAACTTAATTTAAAATATTTTTAGGAATTTTACATGATCTTCAAATAATTACAAAATCAAAATATCCACAATTTGAACGTTACAATTTTAATTCTTTCATTTAAAAACAATTTCATTTGTAATTGATTTAATTCATCTGTAAATAACTTTAAGATATATAAGTTTAAAAAAAAGTACGAAATATTTCATAATACTGAAAAGTGTTTAAGGTGATTCCTAAGAAAAATGATAATTAACACAATTATCAAAACATACTCTTGAATATTTTATAACCAATTTTTTTCTATTTCAAAACAATGTAAAAAAATTTTATGAAAAATTTCATTGATTTTATTAAATATATACAAGTTATGAAAAACCTTCTAAAATAATAAAAAATTTATATATATTTCAAGAAGTCTAAATCATAGTGTAGATTTTTGAATATTCTGAAATTTAATTTGAAAGATTTTTATGAATTTTAAATGGTATTAAAATAATTACAAAATCAAAATATCTACGATCTGAACGTTAAAATTTTAATTCTTTCATTTGAAAACAATTCTATTTGTAAATAACTTTGAGATATATTGGAAAGTTTTAAAAAAATTACCATTTCAAAAGTACGAAATGTTTCATAATGCTGAAAAGTGTTTATTATGATTCCTAAGAAAACTTATAATTCACAGAATTATCAAAACATACTCTCGAAGATTTTATAAGCAATTTTCTTCTATTTCAAAATATTGTAAAAAAAATTTATGAAAAATTTGACTGATTTTATTAAATATGTACAAGTTATGGAAAAATGTCCAAAATAATAAAAATTGTATAAATATTTCAAATAGTCTAAAACAAAATTCAGATTATTTAATATTTTGAAATTTAATTAAAACATTTTTATGAACTTCAGATGATCTTCAAATAATTAGAGAATCAAAATATCTACAATTTGAACGTTACAATTTTAATTCTTTTATTTAAAAACAATTCAATTTGTAAATAACTTTAAGATATATTGAGAAGTTTTTGAAAAATGAACATTTTGAAAGTGCGAAATATTTCATAATGCTGAAAAGTGTTTTTTATGATTCCTAATAAAATTGATAATTCACACAATTATCAAAACATACTCTCCAAGATTTTATAAGCAATTTTTTTCTATTTCAAAACATTGTAAAAAACATTTATGAAAAATTTGATTTTTTTTT
>CAKNXH010063529.1:4220-18081 GCA_932178445.1 Andricus quercusramuli | reverse complement strand
TAACTCAACCAATACTTTCCATCCCATTTTCGTTTTGGGATGTTTTTCAAGAGTAAAAATCAATATTTTTTTCTAGCCTAATTAAAAAAATATCAAAAATGCCGCATTGGGAGAAAACCTCAAAAATGTTTTTAAAAATGGAAATTCAAGGTGAAATAATTTTTCTATCGTTCAATAAATATTTTGTATTGTAAATCTTGTTAAAATACGTTTTTAAAACACTCATAAAAAAGTAAGATTGGAGAACTGTATTAGGAATTATGTACGATTGAATGTTAGCAATCGAGGTGAATCCTCGAAAATTCGGTCCCCTGTATCTTGACAACCCGCTGTACTAGGTGCGCCCCCTTCACAGGATTTAAAGAGGTCCACTAGCACTACTGATAGATAAACGTTTATTTTTCAGCCTGCTGGCCTTAAAAAATTGACTTGCTTACACATCCATTTTTTACAGAATTTTCTTAAAACTAACCCTTAAAAACTAACATCCTTCCATTCCTTATCTCTAAGCCGCACGCTCGTATCGCCTTGCCTTCCTCGCTTCGCCTCGCTCGCATATCCCTACTTTTTCGCATTGCCTCGCTTGCCAACCTCTGTTATCGCTCTAATACCTACTACTTATCTACTATTTACAATATTTACATGTTACTTATATCTACTTTCTCTCCTATTTACAATCTTTCCTTCTCCACTCCTCTTCCTCCTTCCTTCTCTTCATCTCCATCTTACCCAACACTCCCTTCACCCATGCTACTGCCCTTTTTTCCCCCTTTTCATGCAACAATACCTCCATGCTTATCTCACTTCTTTCTACCTCCACGCACTCCTCCAACCAGTGCTCCACTCTTGCATCCCCCTTTCCACACAGTTCACACATCCTCTTCTCTCGCGAGAGCCAGAACCTATTGAAGCCCTCCATGCACCCACACCTCATCCTCGCTATAAGCTCCTGACTTCCTTTCTCTCCTTTCTCACATAAATATTGCGCTCTTGCACTTGGCATAATCCACACATAGTTCCCGTTGAATCTTGACTCTCTTATTCTCTCTTCCCCTTCTGTCTTCTCTCTCTCCATGCCGTTTTGCTTAACCACGTCATAAACCTTCCTTCCTTCCTCGTGCATCCTTCTCACTTCATCCATCTGCAGTCCATTCATTCTAAAATACCTTTCCCTCTCAGCCTCCATCTTCCCACCCCCTCCCTTGTTCTCCTTTTCCCACCAACACGCCCTAACTAGCCTACTTCCCCCCTCTTCCAAAAATTTCTCCTCATATTTACACGCCCGGCTCCCTGCTAGAATTCCTACACTCGCTCTCCCCGTCTCCCTCCTGACAATATAATTAGGCGTGTTCCTTGCCAACCCCAGGGTCCACTTTACATACCTCTCCTGCGTTCTATTAACCTCTTCACTTTCCTTCCACCCCCACACTTCTACCCCATACAATAGCACACTCATCACTAGTGAATCAAACAATTTCATTCTCCTTCCAAAATCATCTGCGAATAACTTCTTTCCCAACCCCCACACCTGCCTCATCACTACATTTGCCCTCCTCACTCTCTCTTTTATGTGACCATCCACTCCACCATTCCTTCGAAACACGAAGCCCAAGTACACAAACTCTTTCACCTCCTGCACCTCCTTTCCCTTCCACTTCCACTCCCTTCCCTTATCCCTTCCCCCTCCTTTTCTGAACACCATAACCTTGGACTTTTCCACATTCAGCTCTAACCCCTTTTTATCCAGGTATCTTCTCAACCTCTTAATCATCTCCTTTAAGGCCTCCTCGCTGCTTGCCAGCAACACTATGTCATCTGCATACGCTAGTGACCAAATTCTAACCCCTCCTATCCTGACTCCTCCTACCACCCCGGCCTCCAGCTTACTTTCCATATCCGCAATTAAAATCGCAAAAAGCGTTGGGCTAAGTGGACACCCTTGCCTTAACCCCCTATCCATCCAGAATCCCTCCGAAATCCCCTCCCCTCCTCTTACCTTGTCTTTTGTCTCTTCATATATCTCCCTTACCCTTTCAATTAGGCCCCTCTCTACTCCCCTATCCTCCATCGCCTCCCACAACCTCCCCCTATCCACCGATGGAAACGCGCCTTTGAGATCCACAAAAAACGCGTACACTCTCGCCCCTTTCTTCGCTAATTCTCTATCTACCACGTGCTGCAGCACGTAAATATTGTCGATAGTACTCCTACCGGCCCTAAATCCCGCCTGCGTCTCCGGCAATATTCCTTTCCCCTCAACATCCTTCCGCAGTCTCTCTGCCACCACCATCGCATATACTTTATACGCCGTATTCATTAGCGTAATCCCTCTATAATTTTCCTGCATATCTCTATCCCCTTTCTTATACAGTGGCACTATTAAGCCTTCTCTCCACCCTCCTGGGAATCCCTCACCCCTCCAAACTTTCTTCACTACCTCCTTCAGCCTCTCCCTAACCTCTTGTGTACTAAACAGCCATGCTTCGTTCTCTACCCCATCCAGCCCTGCTGCTTTTGACCTTTTCAACTTCCTTATCTGCTTCTCTATCTCCTCGTCATTCAACTCCTCAATCTCTGCCTCCCCCGTTCTTCTACTTCCCCCATCCGTCTTCCTTGAATCTGAGCCCTGGAACGATTCTTTAAAAAATTCCCTCCACTCCTCACTCCCTATCTTCTGGCTGACCCCCACCCTGCGCTTCCTAAACCCATTTATTATCTTCCAGACGTCCCCCTCCGTCTTAACATTTGCTAACTCCTCTTCCAGCTCTTTCTCCTTTTCCTGTTCTTTCTTCTTACACATCAATCTAAACCCCTTCCTCGTTTCTACGTACTCCTCCCTTCTCGCATTACCCTCTTTCCACTTCTTGTACTTCCTCTTCACCTTCCTTTTCATCTTTTTACATTCCCTATCCCACCATGGCTTCACCATTCCTTTCTTCTTCTTTCTGAATACCTTCTTTTGCACACACCCTTTCACGTTCTCTTTCAGATCCTCCCATATCTCTTCCACAGACTCCCCTCCAAAGCGTACCTTTCCTAGCCGCTCCTGATACTTCTCTATCGCCTCCCTCGTCCAGGTCACCCTCTCCCCTATCGAGACTTCTTCCCCGCCTTGTCTTCCTCCACCCTCACCTCTTATCCACAGACTTAATGGCTGATGGTCTGATTCCACCCTCCCCTCTACTGCGAATTTTTCCGTCTCCTCCCATCCTTGCATATTCATTACCACGTAGTCTATCACCGATACCCCCACCTTACTTACATACGTGTATTCTCCCTCTTCGTCCCCATTAGCCATACCATTCGCCACTGCCCACCCTCTATGCTCCATCCAGTCCCTTAGAATCTCTCCCTCCTTATTTATTATCCTATCCTTCGAATTCCTTTTGAAGCTCTCCCCTTCCCTGTAAAGGCCCCCTTCCCTTCCCATCCTCGCATTAAAATCCCCACCCAGTATCACCATACCCTCCTCTCTTTCGCCTAGCAATTCTTCCACCCTTTCTTTAATTCTTTCCATCCCATCCTTATTGTACACTGTCACAAACTTACACGGTATCCCTCCTATTTTTACTTCCCTTATTTGCACTCCCTCCCTCTCTTTCTCTCCATGAACTTCTTCCTCTAATCCATCTCTAACCCCCGTTATAATTCCCCCACTAGCCCTTCCTTTTTTCTTCACTCTGACCGCCTCCTGGAGTCTCCACTTGTACCCCCTTGGCAGTTTTGGCTCTATTCTGTCCCATTCCTTTCTTTCTACCCACGTCTCAACCAGTCCCACAACATCAAATTCTTGTACATACCTCCAGAACTCCTCATCCTTCTTCCTTATCCCTGCTACGTTCCAATACAACACCTTCAATCCTCCTCTATCCTGCATTACCCCCACCCCCCTAATGCCTACGAAACAAATTCCCCTGCACCTCCTTCAACACCTCTTTCTCCTCATCCCACACCCACATTTTCTCGTCTATTTTTATTTTTCTATATCCTACCTTCGCCGATCTCCCTTCACTCTTCTCCCTTCTAGCCCTGTCGTTCAGCATTCTCTGCAAATCCCTTTCCTTTCTCGTTAAATCATGATCGATGAAAACTCTCCTATCCTGTATCCTATTTTTATTTCTCATTACCCCCAACTTTTCTTCCCAGCTCTCCATCTCCACAACCGCCACTTCCTTGTCCTTTCTCCCCTCCAAATTAACTTTCCCTACCCTGCCTTTGACCCACCCTATGCTCTGTAGCAGCGCTTCCACACCCTCTCTTTCTTCCCCGTTCTTTAGCTTCAACCCTTTTACTACAATATTATTCCTCCTGTCTGCCTTCTCTTTTCTCTCCATTCTCAACTCCATTGCCCTTAACCTTTCCCTATCCGCCCTCTCCTCCTTCTCACTCCTACGCTCTCCCACTTTCTCTTCTATCAGATTTTCTACCCTCTCCCAAATACCTTTAATCTCGCTCCCCCCACCTCCGCCTTCCATTTCCGTCCTGCCCTCCATCTTCTCAAGCCTTTTTTCCGTCCTTTCCTTCCACACCCTATTTTCCTCTTCCATCTGCTTTATTTTAATTTCTTTTTCTTTCCTTTCCCTCTCTAACGACCCTACTCTCTCCCTCATCTCTTTCATCTCCTTTTCCCATTTCTCATCTCTAATTCTCAATTCCTCCCTCAGCCCCCTGATCTCGCTTATCAGTATACCGAGAGCCTCCTTCTCCACATTTTCCCCCATTTTTTGGGGGGGTGTCCTACTGGTTCTACCGCTTTTTTTAAACGGACTCTCTCACGCTTTTGTCCGGACGCTCTTGGCTGTCTCTTTTCCTTTTCAAGAGAACCTCCCCGTCACTTACGCTCGATGTTCTCTCCCTCACCTTCTCTCTTCCTTCGTTCCCACTGTCCCGCTTCCTCCCACTCCCTGACGCGCTACTAGACACTGAGCCACGCTCTGTTGGCTGTCGTGGCACGTGGAAAATTTTCTCCCCGTCACCGTCACTACCAGTACTCTCACTACCAACCTCCCGCTTTGCCGCCGGTAACTGGGACCTCTCCATGCAGTACCCTCTGCTACCGCCAGATGTCTCTGCAGAATGCTGTCTATTGCCGCCAAATTTTTCTTTATTTCCCTTTTTTTTTTTTTTTTTTTTTTTTTTCTATTCCTCACAGCCCTTGCAGACACCCCTTTCCCTCACTTAACAACCCCCCAAATTTTCGAGCACCACCCTTGACCCTTGCAGGCCCAAGACTTCTGACCACAAATTCCCCCGATTCCTTGCTAACCTAACCTCACTTTCCCAATTTGCTATATCCCGCCTCACACCCACTCTCAATATTACTTTTTATCTCCCCAATTCACCCCACACAACCCTACTCACCTCCTCCGCTTCCACCCTTACACTCCACTCACACCTACCACACAAATTCCGTAAATCCTCTCACCACCTGACACTAACCACGTTCTCACTTCCGCCACCAACATGCAAGTCCACTAGCACTACTGTCTGGCGGAGTTTGAATAAGATAGGTGACGACAAAATTTTAGGCGGGGACACTTGGGAAATATGCAAAAATATACACTTACCTCGCCCATCACTAGGAAGTTCTGGTGTATTTCCTTGCATTTCAAATTGGAGACAAAACCAGATTCGAAAAACTTCTATACTTCTAGGCCGTGTCTACCGGTACCGAAATTTCGGTAGGAATAGCTCCCAGATACTACTTTGGTTATTTGTACCGAAATTTCGGAGATAAGCTTTCGAAAAGCCGATATCTCCGATTAACGCCCCCCCCCCTGAGGTGTTGGAAATGGGTATGGATGTGACCTACATTATTTCTGTGACCAGTCACAGAGATATGTCCTCCCGCCCCCCGCCAGACGTTGGAAAGAGGTAAGGATGTGACCTAAAACATTTTTGTGACCATTCACAGAGTTGCCCCCCCCCCCCTCATAAGTCACTGGAAAGGGGTAGAGGTCTTACCAACATTATTTCTGTAACCAGTCAGAGGGGTAATTCCCCTCCCCCCATAAGACTTTGGAAAGGGGTAGGGATGTCATGTAAAATATTGGGTTTTCAGAAAAAACTGTAAATTGCATAAAAGGTGTATTTCCAGGAGATATACAACTTCTATTTGAACCTTCTTTGTAATTTTTTATTATTTACCCTACAAAAAAAAAGTCAGGAATCGTCAGAAAAAAAGTCAGAGCTTGGGTTCGAAGGATAATCCTTTTATTAAGGTTCCAAGAATGGAATTACATAAAACCTAATCCCTTTTATATTTCCCAGGATATTTATATTATTTATTTATATTTATTTATGCATATTTTTTTTACTTATAATTCATTAATAATATTTATATATTGAATGACTCTGAAGGTGAATCTGAAAATTTTGTCCGTTTCGAAGTATCTCTTTCTCTTTACAAGATACATTATATTTGATCTAATTTTAAATTTTTTAGAAAAAATTTTAGGTATCTGAAATCGTCGAAACCCGTAGATTCTGAATTTCTAACTTTTGAATCTGTATATGCAACATTGAAAAAAAAATTATTTTCAATTTTTAATCCTTCGGGGTTGCCTACCTGCGGTCCTAGCCGATGAGCTACCTGATGGAATGTGAATAAGCATATCTTCAGAAATCGTCAGACTCGTCAGGAATGGTCAGGATGTCCAGGAATCGTCAGAACTTCTGACCATTCGTGACGATTCCTGACTTTTTTTTAGTAGGGTACTGAAATTAAGCGGAAAAACATGACATTCTTACACTTATTTGTAGTTTTTACCAGGGCTGTCATTGTAACCAAAAAGGTGGGGAGGCCTTAAGTTGGTAACTAGGAGGGAAGGGGGTGAGTTTCATATACCCTGGTAAAAAGGTGGGGAGGCCGGGCCTCCATGGCCTCCATACAATCTCAATACTGGTTTTGACCTCAAAATGCATAGCCCTGCCGATGAAACAGCACTGAAACGGTACTGGGCCGCCAGTGCCTTTTCAGCGACTGTTTGTGCTGATTTCGGCACCTAAACGGCACTCAGATTGATGCGACGGTCATATAATGGTAGTTGGCCGCCACCAACCCGAATCCCTTTTTAAAATTTTTTTCAAATTATTAACACTTTTTTTAATTTATGAATTTTCTCATTATGTATATTATATATTTATTAATTGTTTACTAATATACAGTTCTGAAGTTCAATTCGAAAATTTTATCTGTTTTGGCGTATCTCATTTCATTTACGAGATACATTATATTCATTCCAATTTTAAACTTTTCAAACAAAAAGTTAGATATCTGAAATTATCTAAACCCGTACATTCTGAATTTATAACTTTCGCAGCCCTGTCGATGAAACGGCAGTGGGCCGCCAGTGCTGTTGCAGTGACTGTTTGTGCTGATGTCGGCACCTGAACGGCACTCAGAGTGTTGCGGCGGTCATATAATGGTTCTATTCTATTCGTCACGTACCGGGCAGGCAAAGTGGTTTACAATAGTGTTGACCGCCACCGACCCGAATCCCTTTTAAAATTTTTTTTTACAAATTATTAACACTTTTTTTAATTTATGAATTTTCCTATGATATATATTATACATATATTTATAAATTATATACTAATATACTATTCTGAAGTTGAATTCGAAAATGTTGTCTGTTTTGGCGTATGTCATTTCATTTTCGAGGTACATTATATTCATTCCAATTTTAAACTTTTCAAACAAAAAGTTAGATATATGAAATTATCTAAACTTGAAGATTCTGAATTTCCAACTTTCGCAGAGGTAATTACAAAATTTTACAAATTTTACTTTTTAATTTTTAATCCCTTTCAGCTGGTCTACTTGGTAGCCTATTCGCAGGTATAAAGGGAACTTCTGCAGGCATTCAAAACTGAAATCTGAGTAGCTTTAAACGAGCAGCACTGAAACGGCACTGGGCAGTGCCGTTTCAGTGCTGTTTGATCGGCAGGGAGAGGTAATTATTAAAATTTTACTTTTCAATTTTTAATCCCTTTCAGCTGATCTACTAGGTAGCCTATTCGCAGGTATAAAGGAAACGTCTGCAGGCATTTAAAACTGAAATCTGAATAGCTTTAAACGAGCAGCACTGAAACGGCACTGGGCAGTGCCGTTTAATCGGAAGGGAGGTATACGGAGTTTCAAATTAATCGGAGGTATTCGCTTTTCGGAAGTTTACTCCTGTACAAATAGTCAAAATATAGTATCTGAGAGCTATTCGTACCAAAATTTCGTTACATGTATCCAAAATAGTATCTAACAGCTATTCGTACCGAAATTTTTGTATAAATAGTCAAAGTCGGAATTCGGAGATATTTGTACCGAAATTTCGGTTCACGTAGACACTTCCATAATTCTAAGCTTTTATATACCTTTACTTGCTCGCCAGTGCTAAGATTATGAGATAAAACAAAATAATTCCAAATGTCCACTTCGAACAACGCATCTCTGATGGTAAAATCCGTATTTTTAAGGTCGGCTTTAGTGCAATATATCGGCTTTTTAGTGTAATGCTCAAACTTTCGAGATATGTACTTGAAATTTTTTGAACATATAATAACTAGAAAAACACGAAGTCCTATGCAAAACAACTGTATTAGCCGGCTTTGTGTGGCCTCCAGAGTGAGCGCCATTTCTTCTGACGTCACAACTTGGAAAGGTCTATTCCCTCTAATCTAGTTGATCCGACCTCTCTTTCTACCGCATGAAATTAGACGTTCTTATTAATTTACCCTGATTTCCTCTAAATTCATTTTTAATCTTACGAAAATTGTGGAATTTTTTGTATTTTTTCCAATTCATTTGAATTCTTTTTACTTGAATTGGTTTGAAGTCTTATGAATTCATCCTGAATTTTGTACCCTTTGAGCGCGAAAAAAGTACCCTATGAAGAAAAAGTACCCTTTGGTCCCTGACGCTTTCCACGTCAAAAAAATCAATCTTGGCAGCCATCTCATCGATTTTTATGAAACGCAGTGTTGTTGTGGTACATTATGGGTGATGCTTTTTGGCAGAAGGATTTTCAAAAATTTTGAAAATTCTGGGCGTGACGCCATTTTGAAACTTGAGGTGCTTTTTTTTTAATTGTAGTATTTCCGACAATTTTTTTTGGATTTTATTGAAACTTATAGGCACTTTGTAAAACAAGATGCTGTTTTATATAAAATATGGAACAAAAAAAAATTTCAAAATTTTCACAAAAAAAAACTCAAAAAAATTTTTTGATTCCATTTTTGACAAATTTCGCTATTTTTGATTTTTTGTGAGAATAATATTCCTTATTCTTTTATCTTTCATTTAAAAAAAAAACTTGATGGACACTCATCTGGTTCGCGAGTTATGAATATTTAAAGAACGACATTCCAGTCGAATGCTTGAGCCAAGCAGCAGCTAAGCGGGCATTGGCATTACACAATACACCGTTGCAACGCTGCAATTTCGGGCATTCCTGGTAACTTAATTTTTTTTTCTCGTTCAGAATTCTTCCGTTTAGGAGTAGATTTTTGTATTCGAAACATTTTTGCTTTTGTATCAGGAGCAGCAGAATATATTTTTCAACAGATTTGATGGTTATTGATTCGTATCAAGGAATTAAATCCTCTTGTACCACGGCAATTGATGGTACGAGATGATTTCATTCCTTCATACCGATCAATAACCATCAAATCCGTTGCAAAATATATTCTGCTGCTCCTGACACAACATCAAAAATATTTCAAACACAAAAATCTGCTCCTAAGCGAAAATATTCTAAGCGAGAGAGAAAAATAATTGAGCAAACAGGAATGACCGGAATTGCAGCGTTGTAACGGTGTATTGTGCAATGACAATGCCTGCTGCCTAGGGCTGGGCGGTTTTCCGGTTAACCGGTTATGACAACCGGTTTTTTTAAAAACCGGCTGGCCGGTTATGTCTTTTTAAAATAACCGGTTAACCGGTTTCTAAAAATAACCTGATTTAAAAAAAACCGGTTCTTTAAAATAACCGGTTTTCGGAAATAACCGGTTTTTCAAAATAACCGGTTTTCGAAATTAACCGGTTTTTCAAAATAACCGGTTTTCCAATACAACCGGTGTTTCAAAATAACCGGGTTTTCAATAAAACCGGTTATTTTGAAAACAACCGGCTTATAAAAAATCACCGATTTTGGAAAATAAAAACAGGCAGTTACGTCCGGTTGCCTGTCGTCAGCCTCTCACCTGACTTATACGGCACATCTAGTTAGTCTGGTAGGGTAGCGGATAAAGTCGGTTATTTTTTTTTTAGGGCTGAGCGGTTATGATAATTCATACCCGGTTATCGGTTATTGAGAAAACCGGTTATTATAAAAAACCGGTTATTAGGAAAAGCCGGTTATTGTAAAAAACCGATTACTGTAAAAAAACCGGTTGTAAAGAAATAACCGGTTATTGAGAAAACCCCGGTTTATTTTAAAAAACCGGTTAACCGGTTAAAAAACCGGTTTTCTCAATAACCGATAACCGGTTATGAATTCCCATAACCGCCCAGCCCTACTGCTGCCCGCCTAGCTGCTGCGTGGCTCAAGTATTCGACTGGAATGTCGCTCTTTAAATATTCATAACTCGCGAACCAGATAAGTGTCCATCAAGTTTTTTTTTTTTTTGAAATAAAAGATAAAAGAACAAGGAATATTATTCTCGAAAAAAATCAAAAATCAAAAATAGCGAAATTCGTCAAAAATGGAATCAAAAAATTTTTTTGAGTTTTTTTTGGTGAAAATTTTGAAATTTTTTTTTGTTTCATATTTTATATAAAACAGCATCTTGTTTTACACAGTGCCTATAAGTTTCATTGAAATCCGAAAAAATTGTCGGAAATATTACAATTTAAAAAAAAAACCACCTCAAATTTCAAAATGGCGTCGCGCCCAGAATTTAAAATTTTTTTGAAAATCCTTCTGCCAAAAAGCATTACCCATAAAGTACCACAACAACACTGCGTTTCATAAAAATCGATGAGATGGCTGCCAAGATTGATTTTTTTGACATGGAAAGCGTCCCCTATATTTTATCCCATAGGGACTGTGCGGCCTGTAACCTCTAATTACATTGAAACACCTGATGCGCACGCGCGATATTTCATAAAACGATTATCGATTTCGATATTTTACATACATCGATGTTATCTTTTCGATATATCGATGTTTAGAAACATCGATGTTTTCATTCGAAAGTGAACCTTACCCAGGGTTGGTCAGTTACGCGTAACTTGAGTATTTTCTACGTATAATACGTTTTTGACGTAATATACGTCGAAAACAGTAAAAAACGTAGAAAACTCCTGTAAGTTACGTTTTCAAGATGGGCGACTTGTAAAATCAGTGTTGACAAGTACATAACCTCACTTTTGAAATATAATAATTATTAATAATTCTGTTGAATGCGTTATAGCCATTGAAAATAATAATTATACCTGGGCTTGAAAGAAATACCCAGCATCATAATGCAATTCCATGGAAGGATTTGTTCTTTGAGCGAAAGAAGTAAGGACAGAAAACTTCCGCAAAGTGTCTTCTGCGATAAAATGTTAAAAAATACTAGTTTAAAACCTCTAGAAAGCCACATGTATGTGAACAAGTGTTGATTCTTTCGATAATAATTATGATGAATCATATTGAATAATATAATATGTAATTATGCAGTGTCTCCCTAATTATAACCTAAAACTGCTTAAACATTTATTCAAATTCAAAGAATTTTTAAATATTGGCATTTCGCGCGAGATTCACGAACGATCATGGCGACCACGACCCACAGAAAAATAGGTTATGAGATGTATTTTTCGATATGGACGCATGCGCACTGAAAGTTTCCATTCGGACGTAATATATGTCAAATCACGTAGAAAACTAGAGACGTAATATACGTGGTAATATACGCGTAGAAAACCACGTATAATACGTGGAGTATTATACGTTACCAGCCCTGACCTTACCACACATGATCCAACCCACTCAACGAGCCGATCTTTCACGAATGTATCTGACCAGCCGGATTCCTGGCTCCCCCCACCATCGCTCCATTACTTTGAACGGCGCGTCAATTTGAATAGAACTCACAAGGAGAAAATACATATTTAATTGAAGATGTAAGCAACGCAGAATCATTCATCAATAATAATGAATTCAGTTCAACATCAAAAAGTATTTCAACTTCAATTAAAATAATATTTATATTGAGAGATGGATAACATTACATAATTGGAAAATTTAATAACATTTTCTACACATAATCTAATATTGAAATAAATGCCTGAATTTTGTCAGAAATTGACTCTTAGCAACAGCCGACAAAGTGAACTCTTTCTGTTCTGCACGTACACTAGGGTGGTCAAAACATTTTTACCAATTTTTCGCGGATTTTAATCAATTATTTTATAAGAGTTAATTATACTATTTAATTCATCGCTGTTATGGGCTAAAATTCTTAACGCCTGTGTGTTACACATGCGCAGTCGATTTTCTTTCTGGTGTATTGCTGAGAAAGTCTTCACAAGCTGGGAAATATTTGGAACCACTCACGATAAAAAAGCACCCCGATTCTTTTACTTATATATTATTTTCCTTTAATATATATTGTGTATCTAAAACAATTAGTTTTTATTATTATGCTTAATTATAAATTATGACAGGACAATAAAATATCAGACTAAGAGCTAGTATGGTTATTATTTATTATTTATGTTTCACTGTTAAATACAACAGTCTGTTACTAGTTCAAGGTTAGTGAACCTGCTTTCTTTAGTAAAAATGTAAGTAAATAATAATAATTACTAATTAACATCTTCATAGATAGAGTTACACTACTTTTTAGCAGAATGAACATTTTGAAGTCTCAAGTTCAACTTTCTGCTGAATGTACAAGAGTGTTCTTAAAAATTTGAGAAAATGATATTTCAAGAAAAACTCCTAATCTTTAAATCTAAATCAAGAGCTCGATTAAATATTATGTAATTGCTGAGTATCCATAGAAAATATTCACATGTGCAATATTAATTATTGGGAGCCAAATGTCCGAGATTTGTCGTCAACCTTCATTTTTACATTCTCATCATAATGAGAAGGTATTGGTTTTATGTGAAAAATGACTTTCACGGATTCCATAAAATGCCGACGTTTTGAGACCCCCTGAGTCAGAAAAAATAGTTTTTACGTCGGTGTCTGTCTGTCATTGTCGTCGTTGTCGTTGTAGTCTGTAAACACGATAACATTTGAAAAAATTATCCGATTGGATTGCCCCTTGGCACACTTCACAAGAGTTTTAAAAGAAAGGACGAGTTTGTCAGCCAGCTATTTTGGACAAAATTTCAAAAAGTTAGAGAATTTTTGAAATTTTTGTGACCCTTTTTTTCGAAATTTGACATTTTTATTCACGGCTCTTCATAGCACATGGAAATTTGAACAATTTATCATAATGACTTTTTTCGATAATTCACATTTTTATTGCACAAAAAATAATGAAAAATCCAAAAATTTCATTTTACGGCCAAACTATGCAAGTTACGACAAATGATGATCGAAAAAAAATTATGCATTCAAAAAAGATCTACAAATTTGTTATTGGTCACTTTTTGATAGGATGTGTAGTTTTTGTATTATTTGTAAAAATTACATTAACAGTGAAAAAATCAGCCCGATAAGTGGGCACATTCTCATCAAAAATTTGCTT
Source organism: Andricus quercusramuli (assembly GCA_932178445.1). Taxonomy (NCBI): domain Eukaryota; kingdom Metazoa; phylum Arthropoda; class Insecta; order Hymenoptera; family Cynipidae; genus Andricus; species Andricus quercusramuli. The sequence goes on along the minus strand of CAKNXH010063529.1, from coordinate 4,395 downwards.
ATTTATTTGCTTTTTCATTTCGTGTGTGTTTCTTCAAAATATCTCATTGTTTTAATGTTCTCAATACTATTTCTAACGATTAAAACAATAAAATAATCATCATTTATGCTCATGGTACTTGAAAATATGTATTTTTACATTCTCATCTAGAGAAGGTATTAGATTTGTGTAATAT
>CAKNXH010063528.1:16110-48602 GCA_932178445.1 Andricus quercusramuli | reverse complement strand
TAGGATGCGTATTTTTTGAGATATTTCGTTGTCTCAAGTTAAGAAAACACCCTATATATATATGCATACTTATTTGTGGATTATTTAACTCAAGGGAATTGACAAATTTAAACTATGTAACATAGAAATGGGTCTATCATAAGGTATTAGGGAAAAGAGAGAGAGATAAACAAAGAGAGAGAGAGAAGGACCAAGGAAAGAAACTTCAACCCCCTTTCATCGCTAACCAGAAGGAAGGGTGGAAATTACATGTATCTACAAGTTATTGAGTAGTGGATGAGGGAGACCATCGAGAAAAACACACACATAATTGAATTAAGGAGAAGTAGCAACCTTTGGATCAATAAAGTCTGCAGGCATTTTGTGACCTTGGAAGAGGGTGGAAATAACTCCACCTACTATCGATTACACGCGGACTTTTTTTCTGAAGCTGAACTTCCAGACAAAGAATCTTCTAGAAGAACGGGTGGAGACAACTCCACCCACTATCGATTACACGTGGACCTTTTTTCTGAAGCTGAACCTCCAGACCAAGAATCTGCTAGAAGAACGGGTGGAGACAACTCCACCCACTATCGATTACACGTGGACCTTTTTTCTGAAGCTGAACTTCCAGACCAAGCATCTTCTAGAAGAACGGGTGAAAACAACTCCACCCACTATTGATTTCATGTGTACCTTTTTTCCTGCGAAGCAGAATCTTCTACAAGAACGGGTGGAAATAACTCCACCCACTATGGATTACACGGGGATCTTTTCCTAAAGCAGAAACTTCAAGAAAAATACATGGAGGTCCAACCCTTTCGAGTGGAGCAGAAAATTGTAGAAGGACACGTGGAGGAGGGTGGTACGGATGTCCGCCAATCCGAGTATAAAAGAGGAATCTTGAATCCTTTGGAACGTCTTTTTGCTCTGGGTCTTCAAGCTGCTACCGTCTTGGTCTTCAACCCTTCTGCCGCTGCCTTTGCCATTGTACTTCTCCCTGGGTTTTGCTGCCAGGCGTCTTTTTGAGTCTTCTGAGTCTTTCGTCTCTTGCCAACTTACAATTTTGGGGCTCCGATCTTCCAGGCAATTTTCCCAGAGTGTACCAGTAATCATCCCAATTCAACTGAAGGGACATCAAATTTGACGACTAGGTAACGACAACAATCTCTCTCTCTCTTCTAAATCGTTCCAGTTATCACCCCAGCATTTCTTCCTCGAGCAATTATTACCTTTTTCCTCCAGAGCCATTTTCTCTTCTCAAATTCTTGTAAATTGATTCCCTATTTGCTCTATTCTTGATCTTTAATAAATGTTTAATCTCGCATTTCCCTAGAATTCATTTGTCCCTGAATCCTGTTCCCTTAGCCCAGAGTTCAGTACTCTGTAGATAAAACAGGCATATCACTAACCACTAATGTTTCCCTAAATACCATCTTAGGACGTAACAGTTTGAGAATTAATTTTTTTGTTTAAATTCATTACTTTTGGTTTAAATTTTGTTATTTGATTGAAAATTAACTATTTGGGTAAAAATTCAAGTTAGAAATTTATCTTTTTTTGTAAATTCGTTGTTTTTGACATTTCTCTTTATTGTTTAAATACAAGTAGTTGAAAATTAATTTTTATATGCTAAAAATTATTTTTTCAACTGAAAATCTAGCGATTCCATTTTTAGCTCAAAATTCAAGTAAGGTAAACATCCCAGTAATCGTGACCTTGGTCCCAGTAATCGTGATGCTAATTTTATTGCATTTTATTGTATGTGAATGAATGTAATTTCGATTTGCTATTATAAAATGCTAAAAATAAGTGAGTTTTATCATTAAATGTGACTTTCAACTCATTTTTGTAACAATATATTCAAACTATAACCATGTTTCACGATTACTGGGACCGTCACGATTACTGGGACATTTACCTTATTTGGTTTTAAATTTATTTTTTTAAATTGAAAATTCATCTATTTGAGGATTCAACTATTTTGTTTAATTCAACTCGTTCAAAATTCGTCTTTTGGTAGAAATTCATCTTTTGCAGAAGAAAAGTCATTTTTCTTAGTTGAAAATTAACTTTTTTCTTGAAAATTCAACTCTTCGAATTGAAAATTCTACTGTATTCTAAGAATTTCATCTTTTTGATTTGAAAATTCAACTGTTTTTGGTTATAGTTTAATTTTTTTTGTTTGGAAATTCGCATCTTTGTAGGTTGAAAGTTTAACGATTTTGATTAGTTTTGAAAACGTTTTGAAACGATTCAAAAATAATTTAAAACTTAGAAAAGATGTTACGAGCCGACAATTACCCCCACTCTACGTCTAATTAGCATATATAAAGCGCTGCCTCTGTGAGGAGTTTAGTTTTAGACCTGTACTCATAAACGCAAATAAAGCGCGGAAGACGCATCTGCGTAACAACGCTTGGAAGACCGACGACCAGTCATCGGCCAACGCCCAAATCCAGGTTAACAACGAGGAACTCGACGGACTCCCAGCTGCCAACCAGAAAGGATCAAGCCATCCAGCAAATTTAGAAAGAGTAAGCATTGAAATAAAAAACAAATCGTATCAAATTGCAAAGAGAATAATTTCTCCTTGCTGTCTGAGGAAGGAGACTAACGTGAAATCAAAGTTAATTTCACGTTAGGCGAGGTGAAGTTTTGCAATTTCGGTAAGGTATACTCCTGGTGCTCCAGAGCACTGCCTTTCCTCAACAATAATAGAAACCATTACTTTGGAATCAGAGAAATTGTAATAGACGATATCTTTGCATTCCACGGTATTAAAAGACTGAACGTCCAAAGTGAACGATAACCTCGCGTATCAGATAACAAGAGCGAGACCGATATTTTACGCTGGCATACGAAAAGTATCGAGATAATAACGGTGTAACTTACGCGACTGACGATACTGACGAGACTTCTTATTCATCACACAATCTGATTCCTTTATTCCTTACGGTAATGACCTCTCCCAACAATACACAACCCACATCGAGAGCACAATCTCCAACACACACAGCACCGGATTCATCATTAACTCTCGATCCCATTCAGCAATTGCGATTGGAAATGCAAGCGTTGAGACTCGATAATTCAAGAATAAAGGAGGAACTCGCCACACTTAACGATGAAAATCACAACAGAAGACGGAAAATTAAACAAGTTGCAAAAAATACAGCACTTATAACGGACGACGATTCGGATTCTGACGCTAAGAAAACTGAAGTCCCTAGACGAGGAATAATAAAACAGCTCCCACGATCCACCGAGCTTCCGATATTAGAAATTAGACAGTCAACCTCTCGGAAAACTGCACTTCCGAATCCAGCACTACCAAGAAGTATGTCAACGGAACGACCCAATGAGCTGCCCACTAGAATAGCCCCTATAATCACTCCCCTAGCACAAGCAAAGGATATGATAAGAACGATTAAAACCCTTAATGGAACTAACGATGCCGGTATCCACGAATGGATAAAAAGCGTAAAAAGAGCTCGTTTACGCTGTGACAATCTAGACCTACTTCTTGATTTTGTAATAGCTGAAAAAATTAGAGACAACGCCGAACAAGCTATACGACACATCTCAATAGGAAGTAACGAAAAATTATACTCAGCTTTAGAAACTAACCTCGGAATACAAAGCTCAATTGAATTGTGCAGAGCTAAATTGGACGCAATTAGACAGGGAGGAACCACGGTTCAAACTTTTAGCCTTCTTTTCAGAGATGCCTATAAGGACCTTGTGTACGCGGTACAAGCAGAATACCCTTCCGTAACGAAAAGGAAAATGGCCCTAGAGATAGAAGAGAACAGCGCGATCAAACGATTCATAATGAATTTAAGAGACGATATTTCGTCACAGGTTAGACCAATGAAACCTAGCACACTAACAAAAGCCCTGCAAGAAGCACTGGAAGCAGAAGCTTGGCAACGAGAAAAAAAAAGATAGAATACTTAGACAAAGCGAAGTGCCTAGACAACCTACTAAATTCCAACCCCGACCGATAACAACTAGACCTTCAGCAAATACCACACCCCAACAGGCGAGAGTACCAAACTCGAATTTCCCACTAAGCGAAAGATTAAAGATGTCCTGCCCCAAGTGCGTAAAACCTGGTCATTTTGCATCCCAATGTTTTTCAAAACCTCCAAATTTTCAACTGGGACGGTTCCAAAAAGTCCACCGGAAGTAAAAACTATTCCAGAACAACAGGAACCCTAAGAAGCATGTTTAGAAGGGGAGGAGATGACAACGGAGCAGATCCAGGCGCACATAAATTACGAGGACCAAGCAGAATATCTAAATTATCCGGAAAATTACAATCAATACATGGAAGAAGAAGACGCGATGGATCAATATACAAATTATTAGTAGATAGCGGAGCAGCAATCAACATAATTAAGAGAAACCATTTACAGCCGGACCAAGAAACCTTCAAGTTTCATAAAAAATTCGCAGTGGGAGACGATCACCATGAAAATACGGAAGCCACTTATCTGCAGTATTTTGGAAAAAAAACAACTTTTCCACATAGTAGAAGAAAACTTCCCATTATTAGAAGATGGAATAATAGGATTACCATTCTTCCACAAATACCCCAGATATGCTATTACAAAAACTGATTTGATAATCGACAAATGGAAACTACCATTGCCTTTCGAGGGAGACTACCTACCCGGAAATTCAACAAAAATCTGTAAAATCAAAGTACCCGACGATGAAAATCAAATAATTTGGATAGAAGACCAAAAAGAAATTCCTGATGGGCTATACACCATATACAATAATAAGGTAGAAATACCATATTGTAACTATTCCCAGAAACCCATTAAAATACCAGAGGAAATTAAATTCAGCAGAATTGCGTCTGTAAGATCACGAGACGTAGACCTTGTCCAAAAAGGGGGTGATTACCCTTCAAACTACTTCAAACGATTGGAAAAACTTCAAAATTGCCTGACCCTAAAACACATTGAACCAAAAATTAGAGAACGGATAAAAGAAATCATGACTCAATAGGGTAAGGAGGGGCAGTGTCGACCAGTTAACAGTCAATTACTTTTTTAAAGTTAATAAGATGTGGAATTGATCCACTTTCTTTTCATTTCAAGTCCCACATTATTGTATATCATATTTCTATAAGTATTAATTACATTAATGGAACAATGATTTAATAATTCAATTATTTCCAACAAGCTGTATTTCGTCGCCTTTGCCCCACACCCGAGGGCAACGGCAACCGCAGCTTTTTATGAAAATCAAAACATCTGAAGATGGCAAAACATGATGGTTCGCGTCTGTCGAAATTTATTTGCTGGAAAAATTACCTTAAGACATTTCCAGCAAGAAGAGTAAGTTATTTTTAATAAAAATAGTGATAACTGTCATATAACCTCTGATGCGTTGACATTGCACTAGAGACGGACTACGCGCAAAGGTTTCTACCATACCAACACTAAACACCCGCTCTACCGACCGGATTTATAATAATAATATTTAATAGTTTCTTGTATGTAGCCCAGAAGATAAGTGGCTATTCTACATTACCAATCACTTATCGACGAAACTAATGATACTTCTATCACCTAAGCACGTGTGAACTGTTATTTTCGACTGGTTTGCCCCACTGGTGAGGTCTCAATTATTTACGATATTTGATATATTTTGGACTTGAATTACTTTCAACTATTTTAATTACGTAATGTGATATTGTTTTATCTGTCGAAATATCAAATTTACATACTGTAAGTATTGCCATTAATGTTGAAAACTTTATATTTCGGCCAGCGAATCTTCCATTCTTTCGTTGTCAAAACTGTTTTCTGCATAATTTTTCTTCTACATCGTTAATTTCAAGATTTTAGTACGTAACACTAGCTTTATGATAAAATAGATTTATTTGATGCAAAGTAATATTAAAATTGTTAAATAATAGCGATGTTATAAGCAAAGTTGCCTTTGCCCCACCGGTTGGCGCTGCCCCTCCTTACCCTACTCAGAAGTTTTTACTTCAGATGGAGACCCCCTACCCTGTACAAATCTAACTGAACATGAAATAATCTTAAACTCAGGAAAAATTATCAACTTAAGATCCCATGAACTACCGGAAAAACACAAGGAATTCGCACTTACCGAAATAAGTGAATTACTGAAAAAAGGTATAATAAGAGAGTCCCAATCACCTTTCAATTCACCACTATGGATAGTCCCTAAAAAAAGGAGGAAAGCTTAGAATGGTAGTAGATTATCGTCAGATTAATAAAGACACCGATCAGGATGCATACCCTCTCCCGGTAATAGACGATATTCTCGACCAGTTAGGAAATGCAAAGTTTTTCTCAGCCGTCGACCTTAGTGCAGGATTCCACCAAATCCCCATGAAGGAAGAGTGAAAAAAATATACAGCATTCTCTACTATACAAGGGCATTTTGAATATGATAGGATGCCATTTGGTCTAAAAAACGCAGCCGCTACCTTACAACGTATGATGGACAATGCGTTCAGAGGACTAATTGGGAAAGAATTTTTCGTTTACATTGACGATATTTTAATATTTGGAAAAACATTAGAAGAACATAACAAAAATTTAGTAACTGTCCTGGAAAGAATAAAACAATTAGGCTTGAAGTTAGAACCATCAGAATTTGAGTACCTACGTCCAGAACTAGAATACTTAGGGCACCTGATCACCGCAGAAGGAGTTAAGCCAAACCCTATTAAGATCAAAGCAATCCAAGAATTCAAGCAGCTAAAAACACCTAAAGACGTGCAATCATTCTTAGGATTAGCTGGATATTATAGGAAGTTTATAAAGAACTTTTCATCTATAGCTAGACCACTCACCAGGCTAACTCAAAAGGACACAATTTTTGATTTGACTCCAAAGTGTGAAGAAGCGTTTGAAAAATTGAAAAACGCATTAACAACATAACCAGTATTAAGATTCCCCGATTTTAAACAAGTATTCACTCTAACAACCGACGCATCGAATCAAGGATTAGGCGCAGTGCTATCCCAGGCCGGACATCCTTGCTTATTTATTAGCAGAACCCTTGATAAAGCAGAAGAAAATTACAGTACTTCAGAAAAAGAACTCTTAGCTATAGTATGGGCAATGAAAAGGTTACGTCAATACTTGCTAGGAAACAAGTTCAAAATTCAAACTGATCACAAAGCACTCATTTGGTTACACAATTTGAAAGACCCTAGCTCGCGGCTCTTGCGATGACGATTACGGCTAGAAGAATATAAGTATGAAATAGAATATGTTAAAGAAAAGGAGAATAAAGTAGCAGACTGCTTATCCAGACTATTTCCAATCCACACCAGCGCCATTCTACAACAAGCGCTAGACGGAATAGATTTAAGTACCGACGATGAGCTATCAGATAGCGAAATTTTAGGTACACCGGTTAAACGCCCCACTATCATCAAGGACGAAATACTATAAAAAAAATTGAAATTCCATTCAGAAGAATGTGCAAATCAGTAGAAAGTAGCGACGATCCCAATAATTCATATGGATCCGACACACCTCAACAAAGTGAACTTTACAACGATTTTATGACATGGCGATTCAACTTAGCGCAAGGAAAATTAAAAACAAAATCCAATGCTGTCGGAAAACTCTGGAAAGTAATAAATAAAGAAGACATGCCAAAATATAATCAAGAGGATTGGTTACGGAAACTAGGCTGGTTCATCGATAAAACTATGAGCAAAAAACTGACATTGATAAGATTTATATTCGGTGACCCACTATTTACACCAATAGAAAAGGAACTGATATAGAAAATGATGGAATACCTATCTAACTTGTATCCCCACATAGGATTTCATCTATGCTTTAACAATACCCGAGAATTAACGGAAGAAGAAAAAACTAATATCGTTAAAGAAGTGCATGCGGAACATCTTGGGGAAAAGAATACCATTGAAAAAGCGAAGAAAATAGGACAATGGATAGGTATGGATGAAGACATTAAAAAGTACGTCAAAACATGCCCCAACTCTCAACTCCAAGAAGCTACAAAAATCAAGAACCAAGCTGAGGGGATTATACCAGACATTCCTCTGAAACCCAATTAAAAAATAGCCCTAGATATATACGGCCCATTACCCGAAACAGTAAAAGGTAACAAATATATTTTGAGCCTACAAGATAGATTGACCGGGTATACAGTGTTAATTCCGATGGCTGATGAGACAACTAGTGCAATAATAGAAGGGCTGCTCGATCACTACATCTACATCTTCGGAGCACCCAAAACAATCCTAACAGACCAGAGACAAAGCTTGCTATCAGAAATGATGCAACAGTTTGAAGAAGCATTACACATCACTCATGTAAAAACAACAGCTTCCCATCCGCAGTCTAACGGTAACATCGAAAGAATGCACTCCACCCTAGAAAACCTAATAAAAACAAGCATTTCAGAAAGAAACAATGAATGGGATGACAGTTTGAAATTTATTAACTTTGCAATTAACACAATGAAGAACCAAACAACAGGATTTTTACCCTTTGAACTTATGTTTGCAAGAGAAGCTAACATATCATCATCAGTAGCGTCTTCACCAAACCTGACGTATCCGGAACTAGTGAGAAAGTGGACAAAGAAACACGAAGACAACCTACGAAGGGCTAGAGAAAGAATAGAAATAGAAACAGAAAAAATGAAGAAAAGACTCAACGAAAATATCGCTCACAAACACCCCCTATAAAAACCAGGAGAAACAGTAAAAATCATTAACGATACTAACTCTAACAAGCTAGTCCCCTCTTGGAAAGGCCATTTTGAAGTTATTGACTACTTAGACAATAATAATTTACGAATAAGAAATAAGGACAAAATTATCTGAATTTATATAAATCAGACAATGCCCTATTTCACAGACGATAATGACACCCTTCTGTACCCTCCTGCTGGCCCTAGCACCGATCATCAGTGCTAACTATACCCTCGAAAAAACTCAAGGGAACCTCTACACCGAGAAAATCTCTAAAGTACACTTGTTTCATGAAAAGTGGAAAATAGTTATAGCTATTAATATGACATCCACCGAAAACCGGATTAAAGCCATCGACACCACCATTACTATGGCAGAACTAGCCTGTAACAAGAAATGCACACCTTATTATGAACTCCAATTGGTTAGGAACCGCTATAATAGACTAACTAGTGAAAACAATATCCTGCACAAGTTATTAGGCAAACAACGTCAGAAAAGAGGATTAGCGAATTTTGTGGGTGATATATCCAAAACTCTGTTCGGAACATTGAGCGAATCCGACCTGAAACAAATTAACACCGAATTTGACACAATTTATACAGATAACAAAAAAATCCTGTCAAATCACACAAAAATACTTAAATTAATCTTAGACTCCTCGTCAACGGACCATGAATGGATAACTGCCAAGGAAAATACCGTCAGACAGTTTTTAAGAAACATCAGTTTCGGACTAAATGCTGCAAGAAAGAATAGTTTTGTCAACTCATAAATTAGTATTAGCAGCAATACTATTAGATGAAACAAACGAGGATATTGAAGCAGCGATCAACGCCATAAACGACGGAAAGCACGGGATAGTACATCCCCAAATTTTAACACCAAAGATGTTGAAAGAAACCATTAGAGAATTCAAGACAACTCAACGTACGCGCTACCATTTTGACAATGAAGAAGAAAACTACCAGCACATCATAGACATCAGTACTTTCTCCGTAGAAGTAATCCAAGGCCTATTTACATACATACTGTAGACACCGGTAATTAAGAGGGAAGAAGGTTCCTTGCAAAGAATAGTCCCTATCCCTATACAAGTAAATAAAGTCCACATATCAATAGTCCCCGACTATGACATGATCATTAAATAACGAGACTCTTACGTGCCCACCGATAGACAGACCATTGATAAATGTAAACAGATAGATGTATATAAAATATGTAGAAGAAACCAACCTAATGTCAAATTAATAGATAGCGAATCTTGCGAAGCCAGTTTACTTAGAAGATACTCAGAAAACAAATGTAGTCATTCACCTTACCTGCTACACAAGGAAACTTTGATACCCGTAATAAATAGTTATATTATAGCAACCTCCAAATCATTAGACTTAGACATAAGTTGCGAAGGTTCAGTTAAAACAGAAAAAATTCCCGAACCCCAAAAAATTACAGGATTTGGATGCAAAGTGTATAACAGCTACGATGCCCTAGAATTAGAAAAATCATATGAAATTCATATGACACAATGGCTAAATGTAACATACGAGATAAATTTTGAACAAAAAGACATTGACAGTTTAGAAAAAAAATTAGTACAACTTTCAAAACAAATATCACACGAAGAACTTAAACAAGCCAGAATTAGCCTAGACAACACTGAAAATATCTTACATACTATTGCCACCCATAGAAGGCTCAGTACTTGGGAAGAAACTAGTTTAGAATGGTTACAATATTTAGCTTACGCTGCATTAGCACTAGGAACTCTGTATACTTTAGGTAAATTAGGCATCCTCGATTGCATAAAGGAATGCTTTCCAAAAACAATCAAATTATTCAGTAATAGAAATAAAGTAGTCCACCAATCCCATATTGTAACGTACCAAACCAAACCAACTCCCGAATCATTGTCAAACTACAAAACATGTAGCATAGTTCAGAAAACCAAACTTTTGAAGATAAAAAACAAAACTTAGAGACTAAGTTCAATTACTCCCACTCTACGTCTAATTAGCATATACAAAGCGCCGCCTCTCTGAGGAGTTTAGTTCTAGACCTATACTCATAAACGCAAATAAAGCGCTCGAAGTCACAGATTGACTTCGAGCTTAAGAATTTTGAAAGGTGTTAAGTGAATGAAAAAAATTCGTGAAATTCGTAGAAAAATTAACAATTAGATTTCATTTTGAAAATATAATTTTAAGATATCAAAAATTGTCGAAAAAACTGTATGATTTTAAGGCCATTTTAAAAATTGGCCAGAAACTTGAAACAAATTTTAGAAAATTTGAATCATTTTGAAATATATTCAAAAGGTTTAAAAGATTTGAAAAGATTAAAAATAATTTAAATTCGAAATTATTTAAATAATGTAATTTTTAAAGATTTTGAGCAAAATTTAAAAGTTTTTCAAGAATATTGAAATGATAAAAAATTATATAAAAATTTCTTAAGATTCATGGTAAAATTTTTTATAATTTTTTATTTTGAAAATTTGTATTATTTATATCATGTAGTATGCGAAGATCGCATAGTATTTTCAAAGAAGCGATTTTTGTTTTTTATGTGAAATTACGCCTTATTACAAATAATTTGAGACTTCAAAAAGCTAAATCGGTTAATTGGAATCGAGGATATGATGTTTCCAAAGAAATGTACAAAAAAATTTCAAAGTACCATATCTTCACAATTTTTTTTGGAATTTTTCAAAAATATTCATTGTGGGTTTTCTTCACTACTAAAGATCTGGTTACACCGAGTTACACGCAAAGCCTATTCAATCACGAAAATTCTTGTGTTCACTTGACACGGACAGTTTTTGTTCATTTGAACAATTTTATTTCTAAATAAAATTGTTCGAAAAATTGTTGTTAAACGTGTGATATTATTCAATATAATGAAAGCCGATAAAAAAAATCGTACCACGCGTTTTTGAGAAAAACAACTTTTCATTTTTCAACAGTTAACAAACATGATTGTTCGAAAAATGTATTATTCCTTTTAACTATCTTCTCTTAGATAATTGCTAGAAAGTAGCGTATTTTTCTGAAATTTTCAAATTTGCTTTGGGTTTTCATTTACGAACAAATAATAAATAAACAATAGAGAAAATGATGTTTCAAACTTTTTGTGAATATGTTTTTCTGAAATGAAACACGTATCTGAAATATTCCTCAAATTTTCTACATGGAATAAAATATATGAATGTGAATTTTTTTCTTAAAGTACTTACCGAAATCTAAAAGGTCAAAGAAAAGCTGAAAATTCCAGAAAAACCCGCATCTTTCTAGTAATACTCCAAGTGAAGATAGTTATAAACCAAAAAGAATTTTTGAACACATGTGTTTGCAACTTGTATTATCAATTATCTCACTAAGTAAAACGTGGACAAAAAGTGAAAAATTAAAAAAACGTAACTTTCTAGCATTATTCAAAGAGAATGTTATTAAGAAAAATAAATTCTTCAAACAATTATGTTTGTTAAATTGAATTTATTATTACCTCACTAGAATTTGAATGTGGACCAAAAGTGAAAAATATTAGAAAACAACTGCAACTTTCTAGCATTATTCTAAAAGAATATTAATAATAATAATAGTAATAATTAGTTGTGGCGTAGGGATGTGGCGACCCCATCGCCCGAGAGCTCCGGCTCTTGCAGTCAGCCGCGTTGTTTGGGCTGACTCCCCAATGCAACGAATTATGCGGTTACGACACAAGTATCGCGCAGTGCCACCCACAATAGGCCTCTCTCGGATGGAGGCCATGGTTCAGTTGGGAGTGGCAATAGGAACGAACCGAGGCGACGACCAGGCAATGACCCCGGACAAACGCGAGAACATCGATTTAAATGGTCGAACCAACTCAGGAGGGACCTTCTTACCTGTTGGCAAAGAAGCTCACCGGCGCGGAGAGGATTCATGAAGAGGTTACATGACCATTGGGGCAATATGCACCCGGAATATGCTCATAAAACGCCTCAGTATTCAAGAGATCAGGTATCCTTCTTGCGAAAGAACGGATATGAAGCTCTTTATCAACAGGAAGAGGAGCAACATCCTCCAGCGAACATTCCATCCGTTCCAGCAAGACCACCTTTGCAGATAGCCGATAATGCCAACATGAGAAGTAGGAGATCTATCCACCAAAAAGTCTTCCTCAGGATGGACAAATTAGCTGAAGCTAATACTGCTCTCCGCGATTTGCTCCCCGAAGATGTTAATCTCTGGAATTTGAACTGTGTAGTTTACGAGAAGGCGGTCTCCCTGCTTAGCGACGATAGAAGTAACGATACTTCGGTACGTCTGAGTAAGACACCCGAGCGCATTGCACAGCTTTAGTTCAAAATTGAAACGGCGAGACTGCATGCATCAAATGTTCAGTGCGTGATTAGCTACATAACATCAAATGAAAAGTTCACTCCAAAAGTTAGCGCACTTGCTCGAAACTTGAGGAAAGCAAATCACGAGCGGAACAAGTGTAAACTGTCGAACATCAAGCAGCACTGGACGCAAAAAGTAAGATCTCTTTCAACAGCGAAACAGCGCCTTGAACGGCGAGTTAAGTGGATTCAGGAAAATGCCACCTTTTCTACTAATCCTTCCCGTCTGTTCAATAAAGCGTCATGTGTAGTTAAAAATCCGCCCAGTCGAGAAGAGATTTAAGTCTTCTGAGAGAAAGTATATGGAGATACTCATCAGCTAAATGAAGACGCTTCTGATATATCACTCTTTCGTAACTTTTGCCACAGGCAAAGGTTACAAGGTCCAGAGGAAGCGTGTCCACTAATTACTGCTGAAGAAGTGAAGAAAGTTATCGCTAGAACTAAGAACTTTCGGCGCCAGGGCCAGATAAAATCAACAACTTTTGGTGGAAGAAGTTTACTTCTACGCACCAACATCTAGCTCGTATATTTACTACTTTCTTAAACGGAGAACAGCCCGTCCCGCAGTGGCTAGTGGAAGGACGCACGGTATTGATCCCTAAGGCCGGAGATTTGTCAAGTCCAAAGAACTACAGGCCCATGGCTTGTTTAAACACCAGCTACAAGCTATTCACTGGCATCCTCAAAGAAAGGATATTGACATCTATCGAGCCGGTATGGAGTGTAATAGTCGAACAACGTGGATGCAAGAGAGGGCTGGCAGGTTGCAGGGAGAACCTGTTAATAGACAGGTGTATTACCCAGGACTCGATCAGGTATCGACGCAATCTGTCCATGGCTTGGATTGATTACCGTAAGGCATTCGATAACACGAACCATGAGCTACTTATTAAGCTCCTTGAGTGCATGGAGGTGCATCCAAAAATAGTGAGATGCATAAAAGAGCTTATGCTCTTGTGGCGGACAAGATTCGTCATAACATCTGACAAAAGAAGTGACCACAAGCTTTGTCACATATAAGAGGGCGGTCTTTAAAGGAGACTCTCTAAGTCCGATACTTTTCCGCATCTCCCTCTTGCCTCTATCTATTGTGCTCCGAGGCAAAAGCTCTGGATACCTATGTGGCCCGCCGAACAGAAGAGAATATAAGGTCAACCACCTTTTATACATGGACAACCTTAAACTCTTTGCTTCCTCAAAAAAGGACCTTAACATCCTTGTAGATGCGGTAAATAGGTATTCTAAAGCGATTGGCATGAGCTTCGGACTAGACAAGTGTGCCTGCGTCCACCTACACCAAGGAAGACTAGAAACTACATCATCCAGTGACGATCAGGATGTTCAACTCATAGGCGGAAATACCATTCAACATCTTGGTATTGGAGAAACATATACATATCTTGGAATACTGCAAGCGGAAACCCAAAATGTGCATAACTTGAAAACGGCCCTTGGAAAAAGGGATCGCCAAATTCTCAGAAAAATTTGGGCTTCCGAATTATCTGGAAAGAATAATATCCAGGCGACCAATATGCTGGCCGTTCCTATACTGCTCTACACGTTTGGTGCAGTAAAATGGAACGTCGATGAGTTAAAACAACTTGATCGAAGCACACGCAAGATGATGACAATACAACGAAGTCTTCATCCTAGATCTTCCGTACCTCGAATATATATCCCTCGCGATAAAGGGGGTAGAGGATTGCTAAGCTTAGAGTGTCTTCATCGAAGAACGGTTCTGGCTACGGCCAGCTCAATTCTGAAAAGCACGGATTCCCTTATGCGACTCGTACATCAACATGAAGTCGCCAATGCTGCGGTGTTTCTATACCATGCAGCAGATAGGGCCGCAGAGGAGCTTGACCTCCCATTTAATTCCAGCGGCATTACACATGGCCTAGCATCACTAACACCTCTGGTGCTTAAAAGTCGTATACAGGAAGCAGAACATACGCTCCTGCTAAGAGAACATGCTGAGAAGCCCCTCCATGGTAAGTTCTACGGCATCATACGTAGAGAAGAGCTCTCGATGGGTCTGTCCAACATGTTTCTCAAGTCTGCTGTATTGAGATCGGAGACCGAGGGATTTCTTTTCGCCTGTCGAGACGGCGTCATAGACACCTTAGTTTACCGCGAGCGCATAATGAATGTACCTGTACGCGATACCAACTGCCGAGCGTGCAAGCAAGAGCCCGAAACACTTGGACATGTTCTCAGTGGATGCTCTAAATATGCACGCTGCGCGTACATAGAGAGACACAATGCAGCTCTAAAAGTGTTATATTACCATCTTAGGCATTTCTATGGTGCTGATCCATTGCCTGTCTTGCCATATGCCCAGGGGGAACTCGAGTCAGTTGTGGAGAATGATCAGTGTAAGATCTACTGGAATTTCTCATTCTCCACCACTCAACGTATCAGTGCTACGAAGCCTGTCATTGTCCTCCAAGATCTGAAGAACAAGATCATTTACGTGATTGAATTCTCGGCACCAGCCGATGGAAATATCACGGCAAAGGAGGGAGAAAAACGAGCGAAATATCAACCACTTCTTTTCGAACTGAGTAGGCTGTACCAAGGCTACAAAGTCCATCTTATAATTCTCATAATCGGCTGTCTTGGAGGTATGAAAGCTTCATTTATTAGCCAACTCAACAAGATTCCGGCTTGCCAGCGTCAGGCTCATTTCATCGCGAACCGGATGCAAAAGGCTGTTCTCCTGGGATCACTCCATCTGGTCCGTCAACACTGTTCCTCTTAAATTCTACAAAGATTGGTAGCTTTAAAAAAGCATCCAGAGGTGAAACCTTCATCTCCAACTGTCTTGTCTGCCGCGTAAGGTCATCCGCGGCTAGAGACCTGACTCCAAGGAACAGTGTTGCCCGATGTTATCACACGTAAATTCCCCGCTCATGCTTACCTTCCAGGACAGAAGGAGCAGAAGCGGATGACGTACACGTTCCAGTAGCTTTGCGATTGGTTTCTTTAAGGAATCATGATCGAAGCTTGCGAAGCCTACAACTTCTCAATTATAATAGTATCATTTCCAACCAAAGATTTCGTAGTTTATATTTCAATAAAAAAACATGAAATTTATACAAAAAAAAAGTTTTTTGAAACCAAAAAGACGAATTTTCAACAAATAAAGATTTTTCACTGAAGAAAGAAAATTTTACCTAAATTGTTGAACTAATTAATTGTTCTCTACGAAAATTGAATTTGCAAACAAAAAATATGACTTCAGCAAAAAATTATTTTTCCACGAAACTGATGCATCTTTACAACAACAAAAATATCCAAGTTTGAACCAAGAAAATTGTTTTTTTCTCCTACCAAAAAAAGAGAATTTCCAACTAAAACAGACCAATCTTAAAAGAATAGGGAAGTAACATTTTCAGTGAAAACATTAATTTTACACCAAAAAAAAGACTTTTCCACTAAACAGTTGAATTATTAACAATGTAGTTCAACTTTTACCGAAGTAGTTGCATTTTCAATTTAAAAAGATTAATTTTCAATAAAATGGTTTAACTTTCAACCAAAGAGATGAATTTCCAACTAAAAATATAACTCTTCAAAAACAAAAATGATTTCTCAACAAAGTGATTCAACCAAATCTTTCAAGTAAAATAGTTGAATACTCAAGCAAAGAAGAATTTCTAACCAAGAAGTTGCATTTTCATTAAAAAAAAAAAAATTTCTACCAAAGCGGATGAATTTTTGAATGAAAAAGAGAAATAAAAAAAAAAGTTGAATTTTCTGTTGAAAAAGGTTAGAGTTGACCTTTAACGATCAAAATATGAATTTTTAACCAAGAAATAAGTTTCTACGAAAAAAATTGAATTTTCAATCCAAAAAGACGAATTTTTACCCAAAAGGATGATTTTTTGACAACATTGTTGAATTCTCTACCCATTAGTTGCATTTTTATCCGAAAAAGATGAAGAAAATTAAAAAAAAACTGTTGAATTTGCATTCAGAAAAGATTCAAGTTGACTCTTTAAGATCAAAATATGAATTTTTTAACAAAAAATAAGTTTCTACAAACAAAATTGAATGAACTTTTAATAAAAAAAGGACACATTTGTTTAAAGTTGAACTTTCATTCAGAAAAGCTTTCAGTTTATTTGTTAACACCAAAATATGAATTTTAAACAAAACAAAGAATTTCTTCGAAATAGTTAAATTTTCAACCAAAAGTATGACTTTTTTTTAACAAAATAGTTTTATTCTAAACCAAACAGTTGCATTTTTATCCAGGAAAGATGAAGTTTCTCTTAAAACAGATGAATTTTCAATTCAAAAAAATAGTTTAATTTTCATCCAGAAAATATTTCACTTCTTTTTTCAACACCAAAAAATTAGATTTAACCGAAAAGTAAATTTACCAAAAAATAGTTAAATTTTCAACCAAAAAGTATGACTTTTCAACAAAATTGTTAAATTTTAAATCAAACAGTTGCATTTTTGTCCAAGAAAGATGTCATTTCTGCTAAGGCAGGTGAATTTTAAAATCAGAAAAACAGATTTTCAAGAAAGATTTAAATTTTCAACCGAACACTTGCATTTTTACTCAAGAAACATTAAATATTTCTTTTAATACAGATGAATTTAAAAAAAACTTCAAAAAATAGTTACATTTGCATCCAAAGAAGATTCCAGTTCACTTTCCAATACCAAAATAAGAATTGTAAACTATAAGTTAATTTTCTGCTGAATAGCCGAATTTTTACCAAAAAAGTATAACTTTTTAACAAGATTGTTGAATTTTCAACCAAACAGTTGCATTGTCCAAGAAAAAGGAAAATTCTACTAAAACAGGTGCATTTTTAAATCAAAAAGACAAATTTTCAAAAAAAAGAGTTTCTACAGAAAAATACAAATTCAGGAGGAAGTTTTTGCGAATTTGCAAAACCTTGAGCTGTTACGTCATTTAAGTACGGTCCCTAACCAACGCGCGGCAATGCTCGGAGTTTGTCAGCTTTTTTCTTCTCCTGCACGTATGCGAGCTTAGAGTGGGGGTTTATGGCTTCTTGGAATTATACTCCCCTACAGCCCCGAAAACGGCAATGCTCGGAGTTTGGACTGTATACTTGACAAAGCATCTAGAGGCACTGAAAATATTTAGTGCGCGTATTTTAATTTATTCAGTAAATCTGTGAAATTCATAAACGAAATATAGTGCTGAAAAAAATAGTGAAAAATACAATAGGAGTTAAGTGCCGGTTTGGAGCCGTCCATATACCATGTGGACAACTTTTTGCCACTCTTTTACGCCCCCTCCCCTTGCCACCTCCTTAAGCACAACATTGACTTTTTGACATCCCTTCCACTCCTCCCGTCACCTCTGTCCACATGGACATATTTCATATCTTATGAAAATATGGATATGTTTGGTATTCAGAACCTATGAATCATAAACAAGGAACATTAATTTTCTACCATACAGGATGAATTCTCAACAAAATACATACATTTTTAATTAAATAGTTGCATTTTCAACCATGAAAAATAATTTTCTACTAAAAAGACGAATAAGAAAAACCCATAATTGAATCGTCTAGTTGCAAAACCGGCCATCTCTAAAAAACAAAATTGTTGGGAAAAGCTGATTTTCTGTAACAATTAGCCAGGATAAGATGGGAACCAAAACTTTTTGGTTGTTGAAGATATTAGGGCAATATGTTTCAAAAAATTTTTTCCTATTTCTTGCTTTATTGAAAGGAACTTCTTTCACAAACTTCTTTATCTTTAATAATGTAGGTGAACATTACACGAAACGAGCAATCATTTTCAGCATGGAGATTTGACTGGTTTTGCAGCAAGTCGTGATTTTCGAACGCATATAAAACAGGGATTTGAGCGGTTTTTTCATGGTTTCTTGTATTCAGTTGATTAAAAAGTTCACATAGCACTCCAAAAACTGAAAAAACGCATTTCTCAAAATCGAGGAGTTGGCCGGTTTTGCATCTAGACGATTCAATTCTTTAATTAAATAGTTTTAACAATATATGTTAGTATAGTACAATAAATGTTAGTCCAAATTTTATTGTATTAATTTTGAGTTGACTTTTCATACTAAAGAAAGATCAATCTTAACCGAGAATGTTTAAAAAATGTTCGCCTTCAAGTGAAAAACAAGAAAAAGAGGACAATAGGGAAGAGACTGTGAAGCCTGTCATAAATAAATAGGAATTTGGATCATTCACAGACTAAAGAATAGCATTGTAAACAAACATTGAAGTTTATTTTTACTACTTTTGAAGTATTAGAAGTTAATTTTCCATTTCATACTTTTTTATTATTTTTAGACTATGTACTTTTAAATTCGGACTACAGGTAAGTTTAATACTTGAAAAATGTTATGACGCTATGTTGACACTATTTTCTCATCGTACTATTTTTGATCTCTGAACTGAGTCCGAGGTCTGAAAGTTGGGAACATTTTCTTAGTTTTTTATGTTTTTGTTTTTAAAGAAATTCGCAGATTCAGAAGAACAGTGTACTTTCGCCTTCCCCCCCCATGACAACGTGGTATATAGATCATGGTCCTTGTCTACGTCGAATTTTTATGTAAAGCAAGTAAATTTCATAGTGAATTCCGATTAAAAAAATGAAGAAAAAAAATGAAAAAAGAAAAGAGAGAAAAAGGAAATGGAACTAAAGTAAGTTCGCTTCAAGTTTTCTGATGTTTTCATGCAATTAAACTCGATTATGATGAATAAGGGTAAGTTGGCGCAGATTTGCATTTGTTGCTTAAAAAGGGTACATTTAAAACCGTGAATTACTAGACTAATTTTTGTTGTTACTAATTTTTGCAGATTTACATTTATTGTTTAAAAAGTGTACATTTAAAACCGTGAATTACTAGACTAATTTTGTTCGCCTTCGCAATTGCAATATTTAATGATTCTTAACAATGAAAATTATAAATGAAAAATTACTATTATAAAAAACAAATTAGTTTTTATAATTTGTAACGGATTTCTACAAGTATAAAGGCTAAATTATAAAATTTCTTATTTCACAACAAGCTACGTAGCTTTAAACAAATAGTCAAAACATAATTGTCATTAAATACACTTTTATAAGGGAATTGTGATCTTATATTATAACCTAAAAATTATATTGTAACCTAAAAAAGGTAGAGAGCGTTTCCTGTTTGTGACCAAAATCACGCTTTTCTCATCATATTGAATTGGAGTGTACTTACATTTTTATATAAATCCAAACTGAATAACACTATTATGTGATATACAAATTTCTAATTTGTCAGCAAGACCGCAGTATTTCCAAGAATATTGTATTTCCCTATGTGGATCACTCCCACACTACACTCATCACAAACTTCGCGAGTCCAGAACCCGCTGCTCTCTACGATGGCCCGATACACTACTGCGCTTGCGTCAAGTAGAGCTTCGTCATTGGTAAATAATAAAGATTTAAGAGAATAGCTATCACTATTCTCTTCTCTCTCCCAATGAGATGCTCCTCTTCACACATGCGGAGCATTCCGGGCCTTCGTTGGGAGCACTGCCGCAACCCTGCGCAAGCCGTCCAAACCCGGGAACCCCCGACGAGCCGATCGAACACGAGATCGAATTTTCGCGATGTTTTCACATTGACGCGGATTGTGCGTATGCACGTGCACGTATTCCAAGAGCTTTGTTATGAACAAAAGAAAAATGTCTATTTCGCACGTGTATATTAATTTCACGAACGGTTTGCTAAGCATTGTTCCCATTTCAGAAATTATACATTTTGACCCGAAACATGAAAGTGATTTTATCAGAAACAAAAAATACAAAGCGTGGTTCAAGAGTGAAAATCAAAGGGACAACCTTCTACTAAACGCTTATATTCTACTTTTAGGAAGTAAGTAAAAATTTAGTCTAAAAAGTAACCTCAAAGTAATATAACCTCAAATTAATGTTCATATGGAATTAAATGTTTGTGATGTGAAGAGAAATTTAGTGCCCTAAATTTTCGAGTCAATATCATTGAATTATTGAAAAGAAAAGTGTTCATACACGGAGAAAAAAATCCGGGGTTTAGCGCAAGAGAGTTCAAGGCGCTAACGCATGGACTATTTAACAGGTGCATATCGCAGGCGTCTCTTGTTTTATTTCCAAGAGCTTCCACGGACTTTCTCGGTGAGTCATCTTGCGATTTGCTTTTAGACCACGCCATCTGCCTGTTGACGCGTTCGCACCACTAAATATTCGCAAGAAGACTCACCGAGAAAGTCCGTGGAGGCTCTTGGAAATTTTGCTCGCACTTTTAGAATTAATGCGTGACAAATGTTCACGCGCTAATTCCTACATTTTTCTCTCCGTGTAGCTGAAAATTAAATTGACTGTTTGGTATAAACAGAAATTTTCTTTGGTTTCAAAGTTTAATTGCCCCACTTCCAATTAAAATGATTTTTAGTGTAATATTTTTCAATTTACAATTAGAAAAATTCAAATATTTGTTATAAACGTGAAAGTACAAAAATCTAAATTTGAAAATCTGGTGCCCGAATTCATATCAAATTGGGCTGAGACTTGACGTCTCAGAATCTCTCGGAAACGAAGTTCGTTGTTTGTTCAAGAGGAAATTGGGCGATATGTATTTTTCCGATTTCCAAGAAAAAGTTGTCTACGAAGTTTTGGGTATCTGAATTTCGTGCTTTATATCTTAAAAAATTGAAATCATTTCCTTGAAACCTTTATAACTTTTGAGCTAATTGAGATATTGATTGTTTTCCTAATCATTCTAATAGCACTTACTGCCGTTCGAAATCAACTGGAAAATTTTGAAAAGTTCAAAATGAACAGTGGGTTTTCTGAAAATATTAAAGTCAGTTCCTGAAAGAAATCCCACTAATATTTGTTGCGTATTTTTTATTCAAATTTGTACTTTCATAAGAAATAAATCTTGTTAGTTTTATGCTGGCTAAATAACTTTTCTGGCCAGCACTATTTTATTTTCATAAAATCGAATGTTCTAATTTTTCTCGCAAACAATAATAGATATGAAAAAATGTCTAGATAAAAGTTCGTAGGGCAGAAAAAGTTATATGAAAAATACCCATTATTCTTTTGCGATATCTTGCATCGTTGACGATAAAGATGGAAAAATTACATTTTCAGGACAAAAAATTCTCCCGACCTCACAAATGTTTTAGCCCGCGAAAAGATGATAGAATGCCTTTCTTCTATTAGCAGAGACTTTTCCACTAACCATTTTTGAGGCAGGGAGAATTTTTTTCCTAGCAATATAATTTTTGAATTTTTCTGGTTATCGATGCAAGATATCGCAAAAACGCAACTGATATTTTTTATAGAACTTTTTTAGCCGTACAAACTTGTATGTTAAAATTTTTTATATCTGTCTTTGCTGCGATAAAAATGAGAAAATACGATTTTATGAGAAAAAATTAGCCTGGCCACACAAGTTACTTAGCCCGCATGAAACCCAAAAGATATCTTCTCTATGAAAGTCCACAAATTCAAACAAGAATTGGGAAAAATATAAGTGTAAGCTTTTTTGAGAAAATCTACTTTTAATATTTTCAGAATTATCGCCGTTATTTTGTTAACATTGAAACTCCATCAATTTTACCGGCAGATTATCGAGATTTATAGAATAAAATTGGAATTTTTGAAAAAAAAAACACGAAATCAAAATACGCTTAACTTTGTAGTATATTTTCTGTTGTTTTTGAAAATCAGAAAAATAAGTATCTCCTAATTTCCTCTGAAAAAGAACATACTTCATCCGCAAGAGATTCTGCGATTTCAAGTGCAGTACCTGCCTCATTTGAAATGAATTCGGTCTGCTAAATTTTTGTTCTAACTTAACAGTAAAAAGTTTTTCTATACCACTAAAGTTTCGGAAAATTCATTTAATTAGATGTCACCTTTATTTTTGAATCAACAGAGTTATTATGTTCAGAAATTCTTGAAATTATCTTTTATTCCAGCAAGCGAGGATGAAGTTCTATGCAAACGAGACGAAGCTCGTTTGAAACTTCCCAATAAAAGGTTGATGAGTTTTTCATCCGAATCAGGGCCGTTCAGAGGGCAAAGCAGAAAGCAACCTAAAACCAACTTCAATCTGAATCGAAACCACACCCAATCAAAAGTGGTAAGAGTAATAAAATTAATCAACATAAGTTTACTACTAAATATTGATTTGTTGACCTTTGTTGTTAAAGCTTCTTTTTTGAGGCATGCACTTCTGTAGGTTCAATTAGGATTTAAACATTAAACGTATTTTTGAAATTAGTTATAAAACAAAAACTTTGTCTTTTATAGAGTTTCTTTTAAATTGAAATCATTTGTCAACTAGGGCCTTATAAACAATTAATTGTAAAATAATCTGTGATCTGCCCCAGCAGCAATTTCACAGTTAAGATTTTTAATTTTTTTAGTTATTTATCTGGAAGCTTCTTTATAATTTTTCTCTCTCTCTCTCTGTTATGAAATCCTAGATTTACCGTATCGTCTCGTTTTATTCGCGGTGATTCAGTATACTGGGTGTTTTGCTTAACTTGAGACATCGAAATATCTCAAAGAATACGCATTCTATGAAAAAAATATCCGTAATAAAAACTTTTTATTTTCGAGGGGGAAAAGCGACTTTGAAAAAATGTACTTCACCCCACCCCCAGGAGGCAGGAGTGGGGGTAACTTTGTAATTTCGAATGGGAACCCCAATTTTTTATGACAGATTCAGATCCTCCTTTATGAAATACGTAAGTTTTATTCAAATTTTGTTTCGTTTCGCGAAAGAAAACCACCCCCACCTGCCTTCTGTGGGGAGGGGGGGGGGGGTAAATTTTTGAAAGTCGCTTTTCCCCCTCAAAAATAAAAAGTTTTTAGTACGGATATTTTTTTAGTAGGATGCGTATTTTTTTAGATATTTCGATGTCTCAAGTTAAAAAAAAACACCCAGTATACACAAAGTCTTTAATTAAGAAGTTTAAAAAATTGCACAAGCAGTTATTAAAAAAGAACCATTTTTAACACATATATATTAACAAAAGTTATCGCTCCGTCGGAAAAGTTTCTTCTTCCTCATGCAGCAAGTGTCCTGAAAAACGATTTACATTTGTTTTCGAAAATTTTCAGTCCCATAGTTGCCGAGATATGCAGCCGCAAATATGTTTATAACGATCTAACTTGCCAATGAGTCGTTGCATAAAAAATTATTCGAGACATAAAAGTTTTGTTGTGACACGAACTTTCCGAAAATACATCTATACAATTTTTATCTTGAAAAATAATGTAATTGTTCAGAAAATTGTTTAAAAAAATTGTTTCACCAGAATTTGAAATAGTAACCATGATATTCATAATCAGGGGACTTTTGCGGACTTTTTAAACTGAAGTTACTCCGAGTTGAAATCTGAAAATGGGTGTATACATACGGAAAGTTGCATAATTTAGTAGACCGTTCGTAATTAATAAGGTCAGAGTGAATTAGAATTAAATCTAAAATTTTAGTAACGAAACTTTCGTAAATCAACTATTTAATATATTATATAGTTAATATAATTAATATAATTATAACAAAGTTTTTAAAAAAGAATTTTGGTTTTTTTTTGTATTCCCAAAAATTTAGCAGGATACAAACGTTTCTGAGTACTTTTGCTTCCTCACAAAGGAAGCTTTGTAATGGTAACATTTTTCAAAATTTTTAAATTAACTTGATTAAACCCTCCCTAATTTAAAAATGTCTAATACAATGTTCTAAGCAATTGTCCGGGTGTGTGTGTGTGTGGATGTCACGCTTTTTTGTGAACACGATAACTGGAAAACGGTTGCAGATAAATTGACGAAATTCGGAGAGCTTATTTTCCTCACTAATATCTTGAAACTTACCGAAGGATTTCTAAAAATATTCATAGCATTTTCTTTAAGCACACAATAATATTTTAAAAATCGGTTTTTCATAGTAAAACTTTTTTCATTCGCATAATTCAAAGTTGATGCAAAAATATAAAAGATAACTTGGTTCGAGACGAATCGATTGACCTACAATATCAATACATTTTATTGAAGAGTAGGGAAGTTATGGTAATTCATAAATTTTGAAAAGCGGTTTTTTATAGTAAAACTTTTTTCATTAACATAATTTAAAGTTGATGCAAGAACAGAAAAGATGTGTTGATTTGAGTCGAATCGATTGACCTATAATATTAATAAATTGTATTGAAGAGTAAGGAAGCTATAGTAATGCATAATGTTTGAAAATACGGTTTTTTATAATAAAACTTTTTTCATTCGCATAATTCAAAGTTGATGCAACAATATGAAAGATTCCTTGGTTCAAGACGAATCGTTTGACCTACAATATCAATACATTTTATTGAAGAGTAGAGAAGTCATGGTAATTTATATATTTTTAAACTCGTTTTTTATAGTAAAAGTTTTCTAATTCTCATAATTTAAAGTTGATGCGAGAATAGAATAGTTGTGTTGATTCAAGACGAATCGATTGACCCATAACATTGATACATTTTATTGAAGAGTAAGGAAGCTTTGGTAATGCATAATATTTGAAAACGCGGTTCTTTATAGTAAAACTTTCTTCACTAACATAATTCAAAATTTATGCAAGAACCGAAAAGATTTCTTGATTCGAGGCAAATCGATTGATCTATAATAATCCAGAGGCGACTGGTGTTACCTTCAACACTCACGGCCGGTGTGTCAGGATAACAGCGGCAAAGCCAAACTGCAAACTACACCATGCTTCTAATTTTGTACCTACAGCATCATCGTAAATGATTTCAAACAACGTATTGAAGTAACTTATAACATCCTCATCTCATCAGTCACTTGACTTAGTCCGTGGCTATGATGAAAAACCGGGTTCACCCGAGAAAAAGTTTGAAAAATAAAAATAATAATACACTTTATTGAAGATTAGGAAAGTTATGCTCATTTATAATATCTGAATCATTAGTTTTAAACAGAAAAACTTTTTTCATCGACATAATTCCAAGTTGACGCATGAATCGAAGAGACTTTTTGATCATAAATTTTCAAATAGAGTAATTCTGACAATTTTTGTAAAGAAATCATAAATCTGGGAAAGGGATAGGGTGTGACAGAACTTTTCCTTTCCCTTTTCCAGCTCAAAAAATTATCATTTCAAATACAATATTTGATTTGTCTGATTTGTCTTTGTATTTGAAATTTTTTTTGTATTATTTTTTAATTTTTTTATTTTTTGTAAGTTTCTATTTCTAAGCTGAGCAAAATGAAGACTATGGTTTGTCTATTATTGAAAAAAATACCTAATGCTTCCTCTATGTGGGAGCAAATACATTTGCTAACGGGAAGCAAAGTGCTACTGAAATGAACACCATATAATTATAAATACAAACACTGTAGAAACACTCGAGATCGAATTCACAGCTAATTTATTTAAATCCCTCAATGGAAAACTCAACCAAATGAGAAACTTGATATCCGTGAGGATTCTATTGGTAAAAAAATTTTGCTATGAGAAGTATAAAATATTCGTCTGAAAGCTTCCCAAGAATAAAAAGATTTGGTCTTTTCACTTTATATTTCTTATTTAGTATCCCAAAAGTTATTGACTTTTGTATATCTTTACACTTTTGCAGAGAGCCAGAAAAAAGCTTGACAATCATAAAGAGGAAGCAGAACGACAACAGAAAAAAATATTTTGAAGAAGTAAATGCAAAGATATGAATCTGATAACACCATTCCGATTGGCTCAGATGATGATAGCTTCCCAAATGCATCGGAAAGGCGGAATTGTAAGTATAGTGCTAATCGAGATACTAAATAAATTCAGGATATTTTCAAAATAACAGTCACTTTCGAGCCTCTCTTGTAACTCCTTATAATATTTCATTATATTTAACTTGTTCTAAGATTCTTTTAATATTCAATACATGATTGTTTTGTAACTGAAGAAAATGAAAATAATTCATCGGATCCAATCTTTCATCTTGAAGATAATGAAAATAATTTATCGTACTTTGAGAACGATGGAAGAGATTTAAACGATCCTTCCAGAAGAATGTCCGAACCAATCGTGACCAGCCAAATAACACAGCGAGTAACATCTCGAAGACAATCAGCACCGAAAAGGGGTGCACAATAAAAAAATCCAGCGCCGAGATGCATTGGGCCCCCACTGTTTCGACAAAGGGATTCTACGCCCGGTACAAGTGCACGATACACAGAAAGAAGTTCCGATGTACATCAAGATTGGGTATGTACATTTTCTTATTTATAGAGATATTTTTTACACAATTGAACCATCCCATTGATATTATAATAATACGTTATTTACCAAATTTACCAATACATTCTTTTTACGACAGATCTATTTTGATGAAAATACGCCTTTACACGCTGATAAATGGGAGACCATGAAAACTTACTCGGAGTCAAGATTTGTGAGGGAAGTTTCTGTAAAACTATGGGGCACAGAGGGCCTTCAAGAAAGATGTTTGGCTACAAAGAGAGCAAATAAGGGAAAAGAAAATAGCCCAGATGAACAGAGGATACCTCTCACTCCGGAAAAATATGAAAGACTAAAAGGTGAGAGTACTGGACTTATTCGTACGGTTACATCAGGTTAAAAACCTATGTATGATCTACGAATAGTTTATTTGAAAGTGAACCAATTGGATCAATAGTTTGCGGATTAGAATAATATTCAAAAATTATATTATTAACTCACATATTTAATTAATCGAGGTATGAAATCTAAAGTAATCTATATTCTATGGTATGAATATTCCATTGAATATCAGAATTCACTCTTTCCCGCATTCTCCTCTCTTGCCCTTTGTAAGGAATTCCTCTCTTTTCCTCTACTTGCGATAAACTTTCACCGGTTTCTTGTTTGTTTTTTTTTGCTTAATTGCGAACTGAAATAATTGAATGTAATAAAAAAGTCCAAACAACTTTTGGTTGAAAGCTAATGTTTTTTAGTTGAAAAGTCCACTATTATATTGAAACTATTTTCTTTGTTTTTGCAGATTGTCTTTATATCAAACTTATGGAAGCTGGTGTAACCGGAAAGCAGCGAAATAATAGAATGCGAAAAGTTTGGAGTTATTTAAGGTCAAAAATATATGATGTGCGCAGAAGACTATAAAAAACATTACGTCTTTTTTTAATTTATGAGCATTCTTTAAGTAGATCATAAAAATGTATTTTTTTGTGTTTAATGTATGAGATTTCTTTGAGCACAATGTGTTTTATGTTTTTTTTTCTAACTTAACGCTTATACTAAAGATGTAAGGCTTAAGCGTTTATTACTTCAATGGTCGCGAAATAAAAAGCGTCTTCAATTTTTGATGACCAATTGTTCGATTCGTCGAAGCGCATGTGCATATAGCTCTTGTTATATAAATATTCTATTTCTATTTGATCAAAAAGTTGAAGATACGGCAATTTTTAACTTAACGGTACACCTAGAAAATCATTAATTGGTTGCTAATTAAAAAATGTGTTTTAGTTTTAATGACTTATTGAAGAGGTTCGTTTTCTCAGTTAAGCTACGTCTGAGGCTCCTGTTCCTGCACAATGCGCTTCACAACGTCTATTTTCTAGGAATTAAGCGTTTTTTGAATTGAGCGTATTCTGAGTACACACTTGAGATAAAAGTTACTTAATATTTGACTTTATTCATAAAATTCACAAAAAAGGTCCATTGTTTATGGAAAAAATAGAAGAGGAACCCAAGCATAAGTAATGAACAAATAGTTGACGGCATAATTGTTTATCTAGATATAGTCATTTGCATATTTTTGTTTTTATCCGCCTTAAGCGAGAGTTGTAATTTTCATTCAATTTTAATTTTTAAAAACACATTCTATTCCTTGAAACTTTCTTCACAATTCGATTCTTAATATGCTCAAAAACTAAAATGCAAATAAATACATTTGAATAAACAATCAGGACCTCGACTATTTTTTTTACTCTTCACGCTGGGGGTTCTTCTATTTGTTGGAATAATCAATCGGCCTTTTTTGTTAATCTTATAAATAAAGTTAAAGAGTCAATAGTTTTGAACTCTAAGTTACACCTAGAAAATTGTAAAATAGTCTGTAAATGCTGGTTTAGATATTTTGCAATCGAAATACCGACTATGGGCTTTGCTTTTCTAATTTGCAACATTTTATAATTAGTTCCTTTCATTTTATGTGCTACCTGATAGATTCTTAAAATATTGTAAAACCAAAGACTTTAAATAAATAATTTTAGTAAATATATAATCTTGTTTCATTGCAAGCGATAACCAGTGTCTGGCATTAATATTCTCATCAATTATAATTATAATTATCTTTTATTATTGATTCTAATAATATTATTATATAAATAGTTTTCGTGATGCCGTAAGCCACGTCGGAAACGACGTCGTAAACCACGTCGTAAACTAGTATAAACCGACGTCGTAAACTACGTATGAAGCGACGTCGTAAACTACGCATGAAACGACGTCAGAACCTACGTCGTTTACTACCCCAATTTCCGACGTAGTTTCCTACGTCGTTTCTTACGTAGTTTCCGAAGTCGTTCCATACGTAGTATACGACGTCGTTTCATACGTAGTTTACGACGCCGTTCTCTACGTAGTTTGCGACGCCGTTCTCTACGTAGTTTACTACGTAATTTCCGACGTCGGAATTTTCAATAGGGTAACATTTATTACATAATCTCAATGCTTTAAGCATGAGCGCCTATGGTTTAAATTATAATGAAGAAAGAAAGGATAAGTGATAATAATATGAGTGACAGAGAAGTTGCCAATTAAAATATCATCTATCATTTCACATGAACTAAAAACTTACCTTTACAGAAAAATACAGTGGATTATCACTGAAACTTATGCAGACAAATCACGAAATATGAAAACTGCATTCGATAGGAGAATTAACTGCTTTAATTTTTTTTTACAAATAGATTGGAAATAGAGAAAAAACATACATAAGAGTGATAAAGTTCTTATAGCTGTATTCAAGTGTGGAAAATATACACATATTCAATCCTAAGTACATAAAAGTGATTAGTGAAATAAAACTCTCGTTACATTTACATTTACCCTGAGCCGGTACCTCTTGAAATTTTTCTATGTACCTTTACCGAGGTTTTGGTGATTCGGATCCCACCTAAAGCTGTAGGTCCCTACCATTATGCACTTGACTGCAACCCAGTCCGAGAATGATGGGTAAAAACCAGGCTGTGCTAAATATGTCAACATAATAGAGTAAGCTGGAAATTTTATTAAATAATACTAAAAATTCCTAATAAAGTATTGATTACGTGTATTAAAAATCTGCTATTATGTATGACAGCTGCAAATCTTGTTTTTTTTCTTAGAACCAAGATTTTTTTTAAATCATAGTTGAATAAAATCCATTTGAAGCAGGAAGGATTTCAGGTTAACAGAATAATGGATATACATTCGATTCAACTGTTTCAACTTAGTAGATGAAACTTTGTTTCCCTAAAACGGAAACCTTGGTTACCGAAGATTATCATAGAGTGCGCCACCATCGGATATGCTGCTTTTTCTTATAGTTGTAATTACGTTTTCCGTGTTGAATCTTGAATAATCCTAAATCAAGTTAAATAAACTATTAAAATGTATGTGGAAGAAGGAGAAAGAATAGAGGGTGAGGAGGCTGAGGAGGAGGAGGAAGAGAAGGAGGATAGGATAAAGAATAGATGGTAAGGAAGATGAGGGGAGGAGGAGGAATCGATAAATATTACAGTTAAGTCAAGTAGGTACGGAAAACATCAGATTTAATGATTCAATGATTATATGCTCTAAATGGTCTGCTAGAGGTTTTAAAAGCTGTGCTGAGCTTCCTACACTTTTTTCCTGAAAAATTTGTGCGTATATACGACATTTGAATGTGAAAAATAGAGGAGCACATCGCCTTCCAATTAACAAAAAAAGTAAGGAAACTGTAGGTAATGCTTTGTTCCTGCATACTAGATGTCTCACCACTCTCAGTGCTGCCCTTAATTCGCCATCCTCATATAATATTGACCTTATGTAAGTCAGGGCCGCATTTAGGGTTGCGGGGGCTCCAGGGGGACCCCAGGGTAGGAGCCGGTGGAGAAGCATGTTGTAACATTATCGAATATTCTACATGCGTCATCATTTATTTTTGATTCAATGTTATTTTCCGAAGTTGAGTTGAGATCCGATATTATCGATTTTAATCAAATTTTCTTATCTTTTATTTTTCTCATGTTCAAATCCTATACCAAATTTGGCATTTTTTAATGTTAGTTAATGGTAATGTCGCAATTCAGGATTTTCCTAGCAATATTGAGAATTGCTGAAGATTATAACTCTGACTTGCATTTAATAAACTCTATCCAACAACTCGAGACCAATTATACAAACCGGGTCAAGTTTGGGAAGAACATTGAAATTAGCCCTTACCACCCTATTGTTTAAACTAACTAACAAAGATATTCTAGGAACGGGAATTGGAACTCCATTTTCCCCTCGACGAACTTCGATGCTTGTTTTTACGCGCAAGCCTTTAAAACGAAAATAATTGGCAATTAAGAAGTCTTCAAAATGTATCTTTCAATAGATCTCAACTCAACCACGGCAGATGACTCAAAAACCCTAACTTGATTACGATTTTGATTCATTTTATCGATTTATAGCAATGTTTTCGCGAATTTATATATTTTTTTGTTCTTGGATTGTGGGATCACAGGAGTGCCGAGAAGGGATCGCGTATGGAATGATTATTGTTTGTTTATTGTATAGTCTACTCTGAGCCTACCTCTTTCGTTCTGAGCATCCAGGATTTTTATAAATTTATTCCCTTGGATTTGCCATAACTAAAGCTTCGTCCTACCAAGACTTGATAATATTTACTTGTATAATATTTCTTTATCTCATTTTAACTTTTGATAGTCAAACTAATCCATAGAATTCCGATTGCACAAGCCCCAGATCAGAAACCTGGTAGAGGGTGCGACTAGGATTTCTGATTTCGTTTTGACAACGTTAAAAAGAGATAACTGGGTTTTCCAGACTCCCGCTTAGGGCGTGCTGGCGTAGACCTGAGTCTCCCATAGGTACATCAGCCTAGAGCCCCAGGTCGAAGACCTGGTAGAGGAAGGTTGATGTTCCCAAGGAGAAGCACAAATTCACACCATACATGCAATATGCGAAAGTCAGTCCCATTCAAGTTTATTTTTTTTTTACAATCCTTTAAAAGAGGAAATATTTAGTGTTTTTTTTTTGTTCCTATGGAACATCCAGGTTACTTACTTCGTTATCCTGGGTGCTGAAGTTACCCTAAATTGGAAAAGCCCGTTGGCCTGCGGTAAAACTAAGTCCCACTCCTGAGAAAATCAGCGTTGATTATAT
>CAKNXH010063528.1:1428-16010 GCA_932178445.1 Andricus quercusramuli | reverse complement strand
AGTTTTTGAAACATTACTTAGTTTATTTTATTATTTTATTTTCAATGTGAGCGTGCGTAAATTGCGGATTTAATGTTTTGAAGATTAAATTCAGTTTAATGTGCTAAATGTGAATTTATTTTTGGAGTGAGAAGGTGAAAGTAAAAAGAAATTTTGTTTTTGTTTTGTGGTCCGGGTGTGCAATGCCCCCCCGAACAAATGTATTTTTTTTTTTTTTTTTGTAAATCACATTTGTTTAGATTCTCTTTAGTAATTAAGTTATATTTTGTTTGTTATTTCAATTTATTCCTGTTCTTCTTCATCGTCACGCAGGTATCTAACTCCTCCCATGATTGAAGAAGAAAAATTTCCCCTTATTATCTGTCCGAGTGGGTTATCTTCTTGTTCGGTAGTGTTCGCTGTACGTGGCTGTCCGTTGTTTCTCGTTTTCGTGTTGATTTTATTGTGTTTAGTTCTTATCATTTTTTTGTTTATTTGTTCGTTTCTCTGTCTACGTCGTTCGTTCGCTTGTTTTAGCTGTCTGGTCATTTCGTTGACTTGTCGTTTCATCTCGGCCAAAATGTTGTTTTGTCTTTCTGGTGTTGTTGCCTCGCGTTTTGCGACACTTCTCGTCTCCAGCCTGTTCTGTTCCGGAACGTATATTCGTTTTCTGGGGGTTTGCGTGTCCTTGTTTTTTGTTTGTTTCATTCCAATCGTCATCGTGTTGTTTCTTGTGTACTCTTCGGGTTTTGATATGGGATCGTTATTTCCAACCGTTGCTTTTGCGTAAAGCGCTGAGCCCTTTATCATTCTTTCAGAGACCTGCGTGCCTTGGCTTTTGAAATTTTTGTGGTTGTTTGTTCATTTTCTTGGCTTATTGTTGTCTAGTTCTGTATAAAAAGAAAAAGAAATTTGTTGTTTGACCTCTGTTATGTTTTTGTTTTATTTCCCGATATTCTATTTTATTTAATGTTTAAAAGATAAAACTTTTTTTGTTTTGTTTAATATTTGTGATCAATTTAAATTGTATAATATTCTTCTCTAAATCGAAATTCAATAATTTTATTGTATGATGTTTTACCTTCTAATTTAATTTTGAGGTTCGCTTGGTGTTTGCTACCACGTAGTATTATGTCCTGTCGATTCGAAGGCTCCTGGTTAACCGATTTTCAGTTTATCTTTCCCGAAATTACTACTCAAAGCTATTGTTGTTGTTATGGTTTTCCTAGGTCTTCCCTCAGTCATTGCTTATCGGTGGCTCCTGCTAATTAATTGTTCCTACCTGCCTGTTTTGCTTTGGGATCCCGCTCCTAAATAATCCTATCGAAATTTCTGATATAATATTACTTATTTCTCTTAATTCTATCGGTTCTCATTATAAAGTTATTTCTATTTATTTATTTCTTTTCTTGTTTTCGGCTCATTTTGCCTTGCTCATTTTATACAATATCTAATCTTAGTTCTAGTTTTGGCCTTGTTGTCTCACATGTTTTGCCCTACATGTATTCTCTTATTTGTATTTCTTTCTATCTTATATTTCTTATTTTAATTTTTCGTCTACTTTGCGTTCCTTGAGATTTATACTTAGTTTTATTCAATTTTCGGCTCTTTTTGCCTTACTTAGTTTTTTTTTTCCTTTTTTTCTCTTTTTCTCTCTTTCTTTTTTTCCTTTCCTTTTTCTTTTTTTTTTTTTTTTAATGTTATTCGATTCAGGGCTCTATAGTTTCACTCAAATTTTATACTTAATATTATTTGACACTGGGCTCTCTTTGCCTTACTTAAAATTAAGACTTAATATTATTCGATATTAGGTTCTTTTCACCTTACTTAAATTTAATACATAATTCTCTTCGATTCTAAACCTATTTCTTATATTATTTTCTAAGTCTTATTATTCTTGCCTCATTTCTAATCTAATACTAATCTTATTTCGTAATCCGATTTGCAGTCTTATTCTTCTTTTCCCAATTTATTCTTTGTTGATTTCCAGCCTAGGCGTGTACCGTTTTAGATCTTGTGTGTGGTACTTTTCCTTCTCTTCGTCTTTTTCTGGATCCCATATGATGAATGTCCCAGGCGCCACTTCCTTTTTTATTTCGAATGGTCCATCATATATTTGAAGGAATTCAACTAATATTTTCTTGCCTTTGTCGGATTGGTTTAATAATTTAAGTAGTACTTTTTCGCCTACTTTTAGTTTTGTAATTTTGTGTTTCTCGTTGAATTTTTTAGCCCTTTCCTTGGCCTTAGTTACCATGTTTCTATGCGTTAGTTCAATTTTCCTTTCATGACCCATATTTGGGATATGAGGTGGCAAGTTTAGCCATGTTTCCCATGCCCTTTTTGGTGTGTTGTTTAACTGAATTTCTATAGGTGTGAACTCCGTGGTTTCGTGGTGAGTCTCATTCATGCAGTATTCTATTATGCGTACCCATGGCCACCAAGAATTGTGTTGGTCGCGTATTAAAGTTTAAAAAACCTCGACAGTTCTCGGTGTATCCTTTCCACTATGTTGCTTTGTGGGTGTCTGATTGATGAAAATACTGCTTGAATATTCTGTTGCTTCAGTTTACTCAACCAATTTTTACTCGTGAACTGGGTTCCATGGTTAAAGATTCGTCCAATCGCTGTTTGGGTTGTATTTTTTCTTATCGGATATAACCTTACGAACTTGCTGAAAGCATCGATGGTGGATAGGATGTACTTGTAGTTTCCTTTTGAAGCTGGTAATGGTCCATAAAAGTCAATAGGGAGTGTTTCGCCCGATCCTTTTGGCATGTAATTTTGCATTTCCGCATAACACGTTTGGTTTGTAACCTTGTTCTTTTGGCATGAGTGACAGCTAGCTATTCGTCTTCTGATGACCTTGGCAAAACGATGGTAGTGAAAATATTCATTCAGCATCCTAAAAACCTTTTGAGCACCTACGTGTCCGTGGAGCTCGTGACATTCATCAATTAAATCATTAATAATTCCATTTGTTAGGCATAATTTCTTTCCAGTTTGCGTTGTCATGTATATGAGGCCTTGTATTATCTCATATCTCTTGGTTTTTCCTTCCTTCACGTCCTTAATCTTCTGACGCAACAAGCTATCCTCATTTTGTTCTTTGTAGAACTGCTTTAGTCTCTTTCCCAGTTCAGAGGATGGCCTTTTTGCTAGCCTGTATAGGAAGATCTTTCCCTCGTTTAACTCAAATGGATATTCAGATTCATGCGAGGGTATTCTGCTGAGCATATTCTGCCTTCGCAGTATTGTATCTCGGAACAATAGTCCTGAATAGCCATGATCCATCTCGTTAATCTTCCACTGACTAATTTGCAGGTTTTTAAAAACGTGAGTGCTTTGTGATCCGTTCGAATGATCAATTTCGCCCCAAGAACGTAAGACCGGAATTTCATAAGTGCCCAGACGATTGCAAGCAGTTCTTTTTCTCTCGTGTAGTAGGATAATTCCGACCCTTTGAGTGTTCGACTTGCGAATGATATTGGTAGATGTTCTCCATTTCCCGCTAATTGGCAAAGCACTGCACCTGGCGCCGCATGACTTGCGTCAGTGTGCAGATAGAATGGTTTACTTAGATCCGGATACGTGAGTATAACAAATTCGCAGAAAAGACTTTTTACCTTCTTAAAACCGTCTTCCTTTTGCATATCCCAAATCCATTTTCTCCCAACTCTCAGCAGGTCCAGGAGTGGTATTATCTCTTCCGCGTGTTCCTTCGTACATTTGGTATAGTAGTTGATTAAACCAAGGAAGCCTCTTAGTTCTTTATCATTTCTTGGTTTAAGATATTCATGAATCACCTTCACCTTTTGAGGGTCTGGTTTTATTCCATGAGGAGTTA
Organism: Andricus quercusramuli; assembly: GCA_932178445.1. NCBI lineage: Eukaryota > Metazoa > Arthropoda > Insecta > Hymenoptera > Cynipidae > Andricus > Andricus quercusramuli. The sequence continues at coordinate 12,184 of CAKNXH010063528.1, read as the reverse complement.
GAATGTGGCCCAGGAATTTCACCTCTTGGCGAAAGAAGTGATATTTTTGGAAGTTCACCGTTACATAATGATCTTCTAGGCGTTTGAAAAGTATTTCCAGGTGGTCCATATGTTGTGCGTTGTTTTGTGGAGTGCATAGCATGTCATCTATAAACGTTATTACAAAATTCCCTATTCCCTTTAAAACTATATATAAACCCCTTACGAGTGCGGCTGTGCTTGTGTTTAAATCAAATGGTGTAACGCAGAATTCATAGCATTTACCTTCATGGAGAAAGGCCATATATTTCATAGAGTTTGGATGTAGAGGTATTTGCCAAAAACTGCTAATTAGATCAAGTGTAGACATTACTTTTGTGCCCGTACATCTTTGAAATAGAACCTCTGACGGTTCTGCGCATTCGTAGTCGTTTGTCATTATTTCGTTTAATTTGCGTGCATCGAGACAGATTCTAATGGATCCATCTTTTTTTGGGGTTATCACTAATGGATTTACGTACCCGCTGTTTGATCGACGTATAATTCCTTGTTCGAGGAGAGTCTCTAATTCCCTTTTTACTTCTTCTCTTAAATACATGGGTACTGGATAGATCCTCATAAGGAATGGTCGGTTATCATTTATTTGTAGTTCATGTTCGTATACATCAATCCTATCCGGAATTTTCGAAAAAACGTCTTTATATCGCTGTATGAGCTTGAAAAACCTTTCTTTTTCATCTGTACTTAGTACTGTGCATTGAGCAACTTTTTCTCTAATTTCATCGTCGGCCAGTGCCAACTTATTTTGAGAAATATCCTGATTTTCAGTGTTATTAATTTTATTTTCAATATTTGAAACCGATTCTTCTGCTGCAAAGTATTTGCCTAGACTATATATATATTTTTCTTTTTGGCTGCTTTCGGAATCGAATTTTAATCTTATACGTTTTGAATCTGCTTCCAAAAATTTTATCTCAATACTTTTATTATCATCCTTTAATTTCAAAGTATTGTTTTCAAATTCAATTTTACTTCTCAAATTTTTTGAAAGGTCGACCCCTATAATGCAGTCTTTATTTAGTTTAGGTAATACTAAGAAAACATATGTTCCCTCCCAATTACTCATTTTAAAGTTCGCATAGACCTGATGTTTTAGTTTTACAGGTTTTGCTCCCGTTGCACCTACAATGTACGTGCATACTATCGGCAGTAATTCGCATTCCTTGAAGTTTTCATGATTATTTACAGAAAATGCTTCTGACACGCACGTAACCTCGCAACCGGTATCAATTAGCGCCTGCGCTCCGACATTTTGTACAGTCATTTGTAGTACTGGGCATTTGTTTACATTTTTCGATAACTCATTATCCTTATTCTCTAGAAGATCACTCCGCATGTCTAGTGGGAGAGGTTTTTTATTATTTTGCCCCGGATTTGCCTCTATTATATTTATTTCTACCAAATCGAGGCTCGTGCATTTCCCGAATCGATTGGCCCACTTGCAGTTTCGCAATTCGCGACCTCTTCGCGTAGACAGCGGACGCTCTTATATATAATGTTGTTCTTGGTACTTCCATTACTAGTATTATTTCGTCTATCATTTTCATAATTGTCTCCTCTTTCTATCGGTCGATTACCTGGATTTACTTGTGCATGCCTATTATAGTCGCGCTTGTATATGCCGTTTTCTACATTGCCATGTGAGTATTTGGGAATTGTCCCATTTTGATTTCCTGAATGCGACGGATTCCGCGCACCAGACCATTGACTATTCGCATGTTCGGATTTTTGAGGCCGATCATCAGACGGGTTATCTCTAGAATCCCTACTTTCATATCCCCGGTACTCTTGGTTGTCGCGATACGAATGTTGGTATCCGCGGTTTTTTTTTTATCCTGGCAACCCTTATTGTACTGATTTTGGTTTTCTGGGCGATCATTTTCCACCTGTTCTCTTCTATAATTTTGATGCCGGCTGCCGTAGTGTTCTCCGTCATTGTAATTACGGTAATTATTATTATAAGGGTTGCCACGATAATTTTGATCCCTGTAATTCGTGCTTTCCCATGGTGAGCTGTTATGTTCTTGATTGGACCTCTGATGGTCGCTCTCAAAATGTTGGTTTTGGTATCTTGGCATGTTTGCCCGCCCTTGGTACGCGTTATTTCCTCTGAAATTATTACGCGATTCTTCCCGATTAAAAGTATTTTTTTCATTGTGGTTGTAGGAATCGTACACTGGATTGTCTTGCGGTAAATAATGCTGTCTGTTATTCAGAGGGCCCGATTGGTCCATGGCATCCAAGAAATCAATAAACTCTTCGCAAGTTTTCATGTTTCTTATAATAAATGCGGTACTTACTTCTTCTGAGAAGTGTCTAGAAAGGCTTACGATTATTTCGTAGTCACACGGTGGTGGGAGTAGGTCTCTTGCGCAGTTAATCATTTTTATTGCGTATTGTGAGCTCGTTCTGCTCGGTGGGTTCCTGTCACCACTACGTAGCGCGTCCTCGGGTTGCGGATAGAGGAACGGCCCGTTAGGCTGAACAGCCCTCAGGTTAGCTGCGAATACATGAATAAGCAGCCGCGGACAGCCGATAGGAACCAGTCGTGGGTGTGGTGAGCCCAGCCTAAGATGTTGGCCTAGCACTGGTAGAAAACACGATGACCATGGCTTGGGAGGACCCACCCATCCACGTTCATACGCAGTGGGTGGGTCCTGGCAGGCCGAGGTGCAGCGTGTATCCACCTAGAAACACTACCCCGAACCAAAACTAAAAATCTTGTAAGGGAAAAATCCTGCTGCCCATTGGACACCGCAGCGATGACACTGCCCGCAAGGGATGTGTGGAATGATTCGCCTGTATAGGGCCAAAGGGGTACTGATGCCAGTATAGGCGCGCGGCCTTGCAGGGGGACGTTAGGATACGAGGATGAAACTGTAATGTGTCTGGCGACAAGTTGACATGGTCCTTGTCAGAGCCGGAAAGCTCCCATACTTAGACCTAGGGAGGTATGGGGGTTATCACTCCTGGGACAGTGGACTCACCTACGATCGGAATAGGATCCTAACGTGCGGATTATCTTGAAACTACCATGGCTAACTTGCAAAAACAAAAAACTACAGTTAAAGATTTAAGGGTGGGAACTCTAAACGCGCGTAGTCTATATACTGGCGGATTTAGCGAACTCATTAAGATAGCAAATGATTACAGAACTGACTTAATAGCACTTCAAGAAACCTGCTGGTCGGGAGATTTCGGGTCAATTTCTAAGGATAACTATACTTTTCACTTCGGGGGAGCTAAGGGGCGCACACTGGGGACCGGTTTTCTTATTAATAAACGAATCTCGCAAGCGATTATCGACATGCAATTCATTAACGATCGGTTATCATACATTGTACTGAAGGGTATTTTCAGCAAACAGGTATTATTCAACGTGCACTGCCCCACCGAGGACAAAGACGAAGACACTAAAGATCTCTTTTACGAAACAATCGAGCAGGTTTTTGACAAGTTCTCAACTTTTGACGCAAAAATAGTATTGGGAGATTTCAACGCGAAAATTGGAAAAGAACCGATGTATAGGCCTACAATAGGATCAGAAAGTTTGCATGACGTCAGTAATGATAATGGAACTAGAGTAATAAACTTTGCAGCTTCAAAGAACCTCGTTGTCAAAAGCACATATTTCAAGCATAAAAATATACATAAGGCCACCTGGAGATCACCAGATGGTAACACTCACAATCAGATTGATCACGTTCTAATTGACAGAAGACGTCATACAAATATTCTCGATATAAGATCGTATAGGGGAGCGGATTTAAATTCAGACCATTTTCTCGTGATAGTAAAATTAAGATCTAGACTAGCGATCAGTAAGAAAACAAGCCGCACAGAGCCAACAGTCCGTTTCAATATAGATAAGTTCAAAACAGCAACAGAAACATTAAATTATCAAGTTGAGATTTCTAATAGCTTTGACGCTCTCCAAGAACAGAGAGACGATAACAATAATTACGAGGAGGACCCGGAAACCCTATGGAGCAATATAAAAAAGGTGGTAAAGACAGCCGCGAAACTTACGATAGGTTTAAAGAAAGTAACAAAAAGCAAACCATGGTATGACGAAGAGTGCAAACTCGGGTTCGAAAAACGCTGGAAGGCCAGACTAAGTAGTTTACAAAATAAGTGCGATCAAACATATAAGAAGTATCTTGAGATTAGTAAAAGTACAAGAAGGCTTTATAGATCCAAGAAAAGGGAGTGGGAAAAGAATAAAATACTTGCAATAGAAACGCATAATAAACAGAATAACCCGCGCGAGATGTACAGGGGAATCAATTTTATAAGGAAAGGCTTTCAAAGTAGAACGGAAGTAATGAGGGACGAAAATGGCAACCTAGTAGCCGATGCGACAGAGAGACTGAATTTATGGAAAGAATATTTCGATAAACTATTAAATGTACGCGAAGCCCCCGTTGAAGGTAATCTCGGCGAAATCCACACTGCCGATTTATTAATTGATGATCCTGCTTATATAGAAATAGAAATGGCCATAAAGAAGTTGAAAAATAACAAAGCCGCGGGCATCGACGACCTACCGGCTGAACTGATAAAAAATGGAGGCCCTTGCCTCAAAAGACAAATTTATAAATTAATACGCACAGTTTGGAAAACAGAACGCATTCCAGAGGAATGGAATGACTCTATTATTATTCCTATCTTTAAAAAAGGCGATAAAATGAACTGTAACAATTATCGGGGAATTTCACTTGTGTCGTCGTGCTATAAGGTCCTGTCCAATGTAATCTTAGGTAGGCTAACTCCTTTCGCCGAGGAAATCATTGGGGATTACCAGTGTGGATTCCGCCGAAACCGATCTACAAGCGATCAAATGTTCACAATTAGACAACTGCTAGAAAAAAAATGGGAATTTAATGAAGCAGTGCATCAGCTATTTATCGATTTTAAAAAAGCTTACGACTCTATTATACGCGCGCGAATGTACTGGATCCTAGAGTTCTTGGGTGTGCCAAGAAAATTGGTTAGACTTATCGAAATTTGCTTAAGCGGCAGTAGGGGAAGAATACGCGTAAACGGAAGGTTATCTGAAGAGTTCTCGATCCGCGATGGCCTGAAACAGGGCGATGCACTTTCGTGCGTCCTTTTTAACTTAGTTTTAGAATACGTGGTTAGGCAAGTGCAGGCGAATCCGACCGGTGCTACGCTCAATGGGGTAATACAAATTCTTGGATATGCGGATGATCTCGACATACTAGGGGATGATAAAGAGACGGTAGCTAAAAATGCAGAAATCTTGATCACAAAAGCCAAAGATATTGGCTTGGAGGTTAGCGAAACGAAAACAAAATATATGACCGTCCTTAGATCTGAACAAAGTAATCAAGACGGGGATCTAACAGCCGGAAATATGAAATTTGAAAGGGTTAGCGAGTTTAAATACCTCGGGTCAATTATAACTAGCGAAAATAGGATTAAAACGGAAATCAACGCGCGGCTGCACGCTGGCAATGGGTGCTATTATGCAGCAACCACGCTATTAAAATCGCGATTGCTATCTAGAAACATCAAAGTGAGAATTTACAAAACGATAATAATGCCGGTCGTCATGTACGGGTGCGAAACGTGGGCGCTGACGAAAGGAGATGAGAATAGGTTTAGAGTTTTTGAGAATAAAGTACTTAGAAAAATCTATGGTCCAAAAAGGGACGAAGAGACAGGTGAATGGAGAAAACTGCATAATGATGAGCTGCATGCTCTCTACGGGTCAGCAAATATTAATAGAGTAATGAAAGCGCGTAAACTAAGATGGGCGGGGCATGTAGCAAGAATGGGAAACGAAAGAACGGTGGCGCAAGTTTTAAGAGGGAGGCCGACTGGTAAGAGACCCTTAGGCAGACCAAGAAACAGATGGGAGAAAAATGTAAGGGATGATTTAAAAGAACTAGGACATGATTACTTAAACTGGATGGAGGATGCACAGGATAGAGATGTGTGGCGGTCTCGGGTTAGTGAGGCAATGAACTTCCGAGTTCGAACTGCTAATCTATAATAATAATTGTGAGCTCGTTAATTTTCCTGGTATGAAGCAACTATATTGTAAATTTGTACCAATCTCGAACCTTTTGTCCTGATTCCAGTATTTATTTATGAACTTGCCACGAAATGACGACATATCGTCACCCCCATAGCACGCTATATTCCTTCAATATTACAGGAATATTCCTTTGAAACTTTTGAAATATTGCAGCGGAATATTTCAGTAATATTGAAGGAATATATAAATGTCCCACTTTAGAAATATTGCCATAGAATATTGAAGGAATATTTCCTATCCATATTGCCGACATATTAGATTGAAAGTATCTAGAATATTCCTGTGGAATATTGCTGGAATATTTTCCTAAAATTATTTACAATGTTTTAGTGGATTATTGCTAGAATATTTCCTCAAAAGAACTCAGAATGTTCCTATGCAATATTGCTGGAACATTGACTTAAAACTGTCTGCAACATTTGCGGAAAATTTTGGCGGATTGCTGTTTTGAAGGCACCTAAAGTGTATCCCTGGTACGCTCCTGAAATATTCTATCATGAAAGTATCTTAATGCTACTTTCAAAATAATTCTACATTAAAGAATGCATTTCGTACATTAATTTATTTCCTTTTATTGTTCTTCAATTATAAATTCATACAGAAACAATAAATACGACGTTATAAATATGTTGTGAGAAAGTTTCGGACTTTCGCATGAGATTAAGAGGTATTTTACGTATTTTGAACATAAACGTGTACAATATTACTGTTTTTTCCTCTACAGAATTTTTACAGAAATGAGCGCATTTTTAATGTACATCCATGGTAAGTATCACAATACGTCACTTTAGTTATTATTACAATGCAAAATTGAATTACAACATAAACTTCAAAGTGTTAAATGATAATTGAAAATCAATGGCTGCAAAAAATTCACTTTATTTTGTTCGCTGTGCTCTATGGTTTTCTTGGATAGTATCGTCAGAACGTTGATGCACAGATCTTCCCATAGTTGATAATGAAGACTTACGATTTCAAAATAAGATCAATTTTCATCCAATCACAAAAACAAGGGATACTTCAACTGCTGTAAAATCACACAATTCAATTAGTATTGTTTAATGTTGACTGAGAAATTGCAGAAGATAGTTTGCTTGAGACTATTTTCTTAGAATATTTTTCAAAAATTAGTATTTACAGTATAGAAGTCCGATAAGTTTCTAATTTCGGGGCTGTAGGGGCGGAAAATTCCAGGAATTGCGAACTTATCGGATGCCCCCTCTGAAAGCACGATATTAGGTGCGCGCATGCGTAAGAATGATGCGCAAATCATAAGAAAATATTGCACACGTAGTAGGAGAACCACAATTAGTGTGCGTGCCGTGCGTGTGATGACGTTTTAAGGGGAGTGTGCACTTATCGGGCGGCAACTTATCGGACTTGTACTGTATTCAATGATGTTTCAACTTTTGAACGTATATTCTTCAGAAAACGTATTATTTGAGTATTTTTAGAAATTCAAAATTCCTACAGTCATCGGCAAGCGACCGGCAATAAATATAGGTTTCCATAATGCTAAGTAGAAAATAAATTTACTTACGCCATTCCTGAATATTCACAAACGGATCAAACGCTCAAACCACTGCTTAGAGGCGAGATGAACCACAATGATTCAACCAGAATGAAGATTCTTTCAGTAAAGAGGATAGATCTTCTTTCATCACGGATATTAACGATGCCAAAGTGAGAAGAGGAGAACGATAATCAAATTCAGCGCCTTCCTAGATGCTGCTGATCAATTTAAGAAACACAACAACGATAACCAAAGAACAGTTATACCTTTCAAAAACCATACAGGTTATTCAATTTTCAGTTCCTAACCCTACTCCCCTGAGGAAGATGTGATTTCAAAACCTAAACTACCAGGTTCAAACATCAAAACAGTTATACGTTTCAAAAACCATACAGGTTTTTCGATTTTTAATTCTTAACCCCACTTCTCTGAGGAAGATGTGATTTCAACATTTAGACCACCAGGTTTAAACATTAAAGCAGTAAGACTTTTGAAAAAGCACATGGATTTCTCAATTTTCAGTTCCCAACCTTACTTTTCTAAGGAAGATGTGATTTCAAAACCTAGACTACCAGGTTCAAATATTAAAACAGTTATACCTTTTAAAAACCATACAGGTTTTTCAATTTTCAAATCTTAACCCCACTTCTCTGATGAAGATGTGATTTCAACACTTAGACCACCAGGTTTGAACATTGAAGCAGTAAGACCTTAAAAAAGCACACGGGTTTCTCAATTTTCAGTTCCAAACCCTACTTTGCTGAGGAAGATGTGATTTCATAACCTAGACTACCAGGTTCAAACATTGAAATAGTTAAATCCTTTGATAACCTATCCGGGTATCTCAAATGTCGATTCTTAACCATACTTCCCCGAGCGAAATGTGATTTTAATACCTAGAATAGCAGGTTCAAACATCAGAACAGTTATATCTTTTAAAAACCATAAAGGTTTTTCAATTTTCAATTCTTAAACCCACTTCTCTGAAGAAGATGTGATTTCAACACCTAGACCACCAGGTTTGAACATTGAAGCAGTAGGACCTTAAAAAAGCACACGGGTTTCTCAATTTTCAGTTCCTAACTTTTTTTTGCTGAGGAAGATGTGATTTCAGAACCTAGACTACCAGGTTCAAACATCAAAACAGTTATACCTTTCAAAAACCATAAAGGTTTTTCAGTTTTCAAATCTTAAACCCACTTCTCTGAGGAAGATGTGATTTCAACACCCAGACTACCAGGTTCAAACATTGAAGCAGTAAGACCTTTGAAAAAGCACACGGGCTTCTCAATTTTCAGTTCCTAACCCTACATTGCTGAGGAAGATCTGATTTCAAAACCTATACTAACAGGTTCAAACATTCAAATAGTAAAATACTTTGATAACCTATTCTGGTAACTCAAATGTCGATTTTTAACCCTACTTCCCAGAGGCAGATGTGATTTAAACACATAGACTACCAGATTCAATCATTGAAATAGTAATGAATCTTAGAATCTTTGATAACCCAGCCGAGTATCTCAAATTTCAATTCTTAACCCTGATTTCCACAGAAAAATATGATTTCAACACCTGGACTACCAAGTTCTTAACGTATATTATTAAGCTAGCATCGGATCTTCTAAATCAAAGTTGCATGATTCTTCGAGTCCATCTGATGATCATACAATCCACCAATTTTTTTACTCTTAAAATTTAATTGTAATTTTCATTTTTCGCCTTCCATTATATTTTCCTTGCTTTTTTATTCTTTCAATTTCTTTTTTATTACTGATATTGTCTTCTTTGTCTCTTTCTTAGATGTATAAATTTTTTTGTTGGTTAATGGCATTATAGCTGCAACTATTGCAACTCTCCTTCTCAACTAATGATTGACTACGTTTAAGATATATATATTAAGAACTAGTGGGAGAAAAAAATGGTTAATAAATAGACAGAATATTTTAGTAACAATCCTGCGCTATTTACTAGCATAGCTTGATATTTCACCATTCCTAATATATTTACATTTGAAAGAAATTACCAATTATTATGGGACGGACAACCATTGTACCAATAACCCTATGCATAAGGAAATAATGACAAAGAATCTACAGAATACAATAAATATTAGTTTCGGGTAATTTCTTTTTATGTTAAATGATTGTGAGGTTTCCTAAATAAACACTCAACAAGATTAAGAAGAATAGAGTTATGTCTTCTTCTATCAAAGTTCAAGGGAGAAATGATCCTTGTTTATAATATTGACAATTCCAAGGATTTTTTTCTTAATTTCAGCCAATGTTTTGCACCTCCATGTTGAAGATTCGACTTGAGATTCTTTTCCTAGTAGTAGATGCTACAAAACCCTATAAAATACTATAATACATTTTAAAATCATAGAATTCTGATACAATTTGAAGTCTTTTTCTGGATTCTTAAATAATTCATTGTATGCATTATTCTTGTCATCATTTCCTTTATTTTTTTTTCTCTTTTTGTGCTTTGTCTGTTTTGTCTAATTACATTTTTTTTCAATTATTTTTTCTTTATCTTTTTGTCTCTTTTTGTGCTTTGTCTTTTTTTCATTTTTTCATTTTTTTCTTCTTTTTTTTCTTTTTTTCTCTGTTTTTTCTTTTTTTTTCTTTTTTTTTTAAATCTGCATTTTTTCCATTTTTTATATACAATTATTTTTTCTGTATCCTTTTCTTTTTTTTCTTTCACTTTCTTTTTTTTATCATTAAGGTCGCTTTTTGTCGAATCTTTTGAAAGATATTTTTATAATTTTCTGTAGTTAATAGCATTATAGTTATAATTGTTGCCGTACACCCTTTCAAACAATGATTGGCTATGTTCAAAGTGCATGTATTGAGAAATAGTGGCAAATAAAACTATTAATAATAACTAGGCAGAATATGTCGACATTAAACCTGCATTGTTTATTAGCATAGTTTTATATTTCACTATTTCCTAATGTATTTACATTTCGAAAACACGACCAATCATTATGGGAGGGACAACCATTTTACCAATAACCCTATGCATAAGGAAATGATGACAAAGAATCTACAGCATACAATAAATATTAGTTTCGGGTAATTTCATTTTACGTTAAATGGTTGTGAGGCTTCCTAAATAAAAACTCAAAAAGATTAAGACGA
>CAKNXH010063525.1:84178-105376 GCA_932178445.1 Andricus quercusramuli | reverse complement strand
TATGTATATACATGTAACAAAAAATATAATAAAAAAAGGGTTAAAGAACCACCGCAGGGTTGCACTGAGAGCAATTGCCATCTAAAAAATGACACCGGCTTCCCATAGAACCGGGGTAAATCATATTTATGGCCACGTGCACATCCGCGGGATGGGTGGTCACGGGGCACCATTAAATCACAACGACAGGCCGCTGAAACCCTTGTGTGCCTTGAGGACACGAAGCGACCCAAGGATGACAGCTTTCTGCATCCATCTCGCAAGTGCCTTTGCATATTTTTAGCACGCGGGTATGGCTTTAAGGTTACGAACCAGTGATAGTTTCACACCTCTGAGAGCACCTATCACAAGGACAATTACTTGTACCGAATATTTTGGTACAGTCGTTGCATCTGTATTTGCCAATCGCAACGATGTAAGCTGTGCTTAGAAGAAGTTATGAAGACACTGGAGATTCTAAAGTCCGCGTCCGCCTTGACGGCGTGAAATGTATAATCGCGGAACTGACGAATTGATATGCAAGCTTTTATGCATATGCATGATCTTACGTGTGGTGACATCAAAGGCTTTAAGCTCGTTCATCGGCCGTTGAACCGCTCCAAACGAGTAGAGTAGAGCCGGGACGGCAAGCATATTAGTCGCAGATACCTTTTTCAGCGCCGACAGATAGGAAGACCAAATCTGTCGAAGAAGATGCTTGTATCTGCTTCGGAGAGAATCCTTCACTGATGTTACGTCCTGAATGCGGCTTTAAGGCATGCCCAGGTATGTATAGGTCTTTCCAGTGTTAGAATGTCTAATAACACTTATATCCACAAGCCCAGGGTCCTTGGGAACGCCATTAATCTTTCCTTTCTTCAGATGAATTTTGGCACACTTGTCCAAATCAAAGTCCATTCCAATCTCTCCTGTGTAGTTCTTGACGATATTTATAGCAGTTTGAAGTTTGCTTTTACCAGAGGCATATATCTTCAGGTGATCCATGTAAAATACATGAGTGACCTTATGCTCGCCTTGACTAGTGTCGCCACGTAGGTCTCCTGAAGAATTTCGTAATGCGAGAGATAGAGGCAGAAGTGTGATGCAAAAAAGCAAAGGGCTCATACTATCCCCTTGAAAGACGCCCCTCTGGAAGGTGACCTTGTTCGTCGTCAGACGATGATTCCTAGATGAGATGGTAAATCTAGTTTTCCAAAGAGGCATCAATCTCTCTATGCATCTCACTATGTGTCGATGCATCTTCAAGCTTTCCAACAGACAGATGATAAGTCTATGAGAGGTTGAATCGAAAGCTTTCCGCTAGTCAATCCAGGCCATTCATAGGACGCGCTATTGGGCTGCATTTTTAGATGCAAAATTTGTTTTTAATCAATGTTTTTAAATGCAATTACAGAAGTTTTAAGAGGTTATGTGAGTATAGTGCCAATCACTGGCGACGGGGGGTGCCAATGACTGAGGTTAGCAGTGCCAACCACTAAATTTTGGGATTACATACTTATGTTTCATAATTTTCCAAGTTTTTGTCAACTGTGAATAATAATTCAATATTCCAGTGTATTCTGCGTAAAATTTGGAGTTTAGGTATAATTATCAATAGTTCAGAATTCAATATTATATGTTTTTATTTATTTCCTCAGGTCTAAGTTTCCTCTCAAGGTGCCAATAACTGATGCTCTTACCCTACATCTTACCTAATATTTTCGTGAAATTTATATTTTTACACGTTTTCTCGCAGAGAAAATATTTGAATGAAACTATAACAGTATAAATAATACTACAAGACATCAATAAAAACTTTTAAGATAACAAACGAACACTAACCTGAAACTTTAACTTCACTTATCGAACTAACATTGTTACTAAGATTTAGATTACATTTGATTCTGCCTGTGGCATTTTATTTTTGTTCTATGGGACAGGCAATTCTCGCCAAATGCTCTCGCCAAAAACGATTCATTGTGTATTTAAAACTAGTGAAACAGAATATTTTATTTTAAGCTTTATGCCAAATATGGGATTGGTAACAAACGATAACATCTAATGAGTTACGAACCCGCGGCACAGTTTTCAAATTCTGGAAATTGTTAAACTAAGAAGATGTACACAAAAATACCTAATGCGTTTTGAAAAATAAGTGGGGATACCCGGCCTGGCTCAAACAACCCTCCAAGTATCGCGTTATATGTGTACTTTGTTAATATAAGGAAAGAACTACTTTTGAATATCATACAACTCTATCTTTGAAAGTCATTTGTTGTTACAAGACCAATTGATTAAGCTTTGGCTGAAAAATCCTGATTTTCAGGAAATAAAGTTGTCGATAAGACAGAACCTCAACATGAAAATCAATTCTAAAATTTACGAACTATTCCAATTCTTCATATTTTCAAAGTGAGTTAGAAACATTTGTATATATAAATTTACCCTTAATACAAGCTGTGCATTTAGGAAAGTGCTGAAGATGTTTCCGCACTTACATGACGGACAGTTATTAAATTACTTGACTTACATTGCAGTTAACTATGAATGACTTCAGCGTACATAGAATAATTGGCAGAGGAGGTTTCGGTGAAGTTTATGGTTGTCGTAAAGCGGACACAGGTAAAATGTACGCTATGAAGTGCCTTGACAAGAAGCGCATAAAAATGAAGCAAGGTGAAACATTGGCACTTAATGAAAGGATAATGCTCGCTCTAGTCAGTACAGGGGTGAGTATGACAATAAGAAAATATATTTCAATAACTTTACTACAATAATATCCATTTTAAACCTGAAATTATTTTCAATTTTTAGGTCGATTGCCCTTTTATAGTATGCATGACTTATGCATTTCACACGCCCGATAAGCTATGTTTCATACTGGATCTTATGAATGGCGGTGATCTTCATTATCATCTTAGTCAACATGGTGTATTCAACGAACCAGAAATGAAATTCTACGCAGCTGAAGTAATTTTAGGTCTTGAACACATGCACCGCAGGTATATCGTCTACAGAGATCTTAAACCTGCAAACATACTTCTTGATGAACACGGCCATGTCAGAATATCTGACCTAGGACTAGCTTGTGATTTTTCCAAGAAAAAACCGCATGCCAGTGTGTAAGTAGTTGCAAAAGGTGTAATATAATTATTAAGTAAGATACCTCCTTTTGACACTGAATAATTTAATCAATTTTTCAATATTTTCTAGTGGCACACACGGATATATGGCACCGGAAGTACTTTCCAAGGGTACGGCATACGATTCTAGTGCCGATTGGTTTTCATTTGGATGTATGTTATACAAACTTCTAAAAGGCCACAGTCCATTTAGACAACATAAAACCAAGGACAAACATGAGATAGATAGAATGACGCTCACCATGGTTAGTGCACAAAATATAGTTTATCTTTTTTAGAACGCATGTGCGTAAGATGATTTTCTTTTGAAATTATCATCTTTAATGATCAACATTATATTTTTAAGAAAAATGTGATTTGCGAATTGGACATTTCTGCAATACAATTTTTCTCATGAAAAAGACAAAAATTATCATAATTTTGGATCCAGTTACCTCATTGGGTTATTTTGGCGTGTGGAAGCCGAATCTGTTACTGAAAGTGCTCCACTGTGTCCGCGTTTTTAGATATGTAACGTTCGTGAGAAAAAGACCCGAAGGCGGAAAAACTAGATTTTTAGGTATTCGATGCTATTGATAGTTTTTAAATCGCTCATTCGTAATAAAGAAATGACTTTTATCATTAACATTCAAATCGTTATCAAACTGATAATTAAGGCGTGAATCGCCTATTTAGAGGCGAGCGGAGAAAACGATAAATCTATTCTCTTAATTTACTACTGCATTCTATTGTACTAGGATAAAAGAAGACAGTTTCAGCCGAAATTTCTCAAGCTCACTGACACATGATCACGGTGCGATGCATGGTCGTAAGTGGATTGGCTGGATTTTGAAAACTGCCAAACACTCACTGAGTACCTGAATGAGGCCGTCTCTTCAATCGCCCCTCCTATAAAATATACCTCAACTGCGTCAGGGTTTTGTTTTTCTCGTGAAATGGCACATAAACCATATCCGTTAATTCATTTCCGTAAACAAATATGGTCCAAAATGTTTATCATTACATTCTTATCAGCTTTGAGAAGGCATCGATTTTTTGCGAAAATTGACTTTCTACACCGCGAAGAGATCAATCGACTAGAAATTTAATGAGCTTCATAATGGTTTTCTTGAAATCTGTCTAACATAATTTCTCACTTAGATACTCACGAAAGAAGAGAGGCTTGTTTTAATACAATTTTCTTAATGGACTAACAATTCTGGCCGGTACTGTAGGAGAGTAGAAAGAAATATCATGAGTCGTAAAAAGTCTCTACTGCACTAAATTTGCCACACTGTCCAAAAAAGACTCACCTTGTCCACGGAGAACGGCTACACTCGAGTTTCCTCCCGCCGTCAGAAAAGCTGTCGAATCTCCTCTATTGGTTAAAATTTAAACTATCCGAGAGTACTGATCTCAAAAATAATCAATATAAAGGAAAAATCGTGGCAGTTCTCTTCTAAGGTCTCGACACTTCTCGTTTTTTCTCTTCTTGGCTTTGACGTTGTAGTTGGCCGGAGCCGAGAATCCGTTCACGAATACATTTAGTTTTCCGAAGTCCTGGAAAATGATGTCAAATCTCGAGTGTGCAGTGGAGACGGCTGTTTGACACTGGTAGTTCCAGTAAATTTGGCACTTCTCGCCTGTATTATTGACTCTATCTCCCTCGGAGCATTCGGTAGGGTAGGTTTTTGGCCAACAATGTGAGAGCTAACAAAATTGTAGTATAGAAGTCTTAGCCCTTCAATCTTAAAGGCATTTGACTGTGACGAAAATTCGTATAGACAGTTCAGTTCTGCAATACTGAGGCTGCTACAATATGACAAACAAGAACAAATTCTGTGTCGACACATGCGCATTACTTTTTTAAGCTGTTACAAAGGTTATAACCCACGAAAAACAAATAATATTGAATTATTGATGGCATATAGAACAGAAAGTTTATTGCGTAAAAGCCGCAAAATAAATTCTGTGGAAAATGAATACTAATTTAGCGCAGTATCACGGAATAATCGGGGGAACTATCAAAATTGATACTGACATTTGCGACATTATGTAACCTCGCCATCAAGTTTACAAAAATTGCAAAATAATATTTAGCGTTGTCGATTTCTCCAGTAATCTGAAAACCCTGGGAATTTTTTGAATGAAGATATTTTAAAACTCGGAAACGACCGATAACGGAAGTGTAAGAAGCTATATTATGAACGGGATTTTTTTCTGTGATATTTTGCTAAATTATTATTTATTTCCCATGGAATTTATTTTGCGGCTTTCAGAAAATAGAGTTCCTATTCTCCATGCAACACATCAGTGACAGAGCATTCTTGTGAGTGTGTGTCGTATTGTAGCTCCCTCAGTAATGCTGAACTGCGAAACTTTGTCACGGTCAAATGCATTGCAGTTGCCTGGGGGCCTGGGCCACATTGTGTCTATGAAGATACGTCTCTTCCGCGTGAGTGGGATACCCGGACAGTATTATTTCTCGGTAATCAGGATGTGTATGACATGCCCTGCACCTGTCGCTGGGAACTCCTTGACTTAAAATACGGCTACGGTTATATAATGTGGAAATGACACGGTCCTGGCCCGCCAAAATGAAACGCTTCGTGCCTGAATTAAGTGCGGATGATTTGAGGAAAAAGTAAACTTTGGCTCCTTCAACAATGACTGATCTTCTACGTTTTTGTAAAAGTTTAAATGTTGCTCTGGTTTTCCTCTCATTTCTTCTGCCGTAGCCCCTTTTGTACGTAGAATGCCACACTCCGTTCAAAGTTTTCGCTTCCGTGCATCGCGACAACGATATTTTCAGGCGTCATATTGCCGACCGCTGGTTCGAGTCTTCTTCGTAATTCGAACCATCTGAGACGCATGAACATCCTCCAAATTCCATATAACCTAAGATTTATTTGACCGAAAATGAAGTTGCTGAACAGCTATTTGTCATCATTTTTATTTTTTCAAATTTTCAGGTGACGTAATCTCTATTTATCCTAACTACCAGTTATCATAATTTCTATTATACCGATTCATCATTTGACATCATTTTCGTAATCTGAAACCCCGTAATATTTATTATTTCTAATTCCCATTTAATACAATTTCTGGTTTTTCGAATTTGCATTGAGCATAATTGTCATTTTTTTCTGAATACCCACATGACCTAATATTATTTTGCACGAACTTCTACTTGTCATATTTAAAATTTGTTATGTTGTAGCATATGTCGACTCAAGATACTGCACAAAAAAAATATAAGAGAAATGAAGGAAATGCAGAAAATAGAGAAATAAAGAAAATACGGAAAATAAAGTAAATAAGAGAAATAAGTAAAAGACATAAATGAAATAAAGGAAGTAGAGAAAATAAGATAAATAAGTAAAATACAGAAAACCAAAGGAAATAAAGAAAAATCAGAAGAGATTGTAGAATGGAAAAAATATTTCATGGAATTACTAGGAGGAGTAGAAAGGAAAGTTAGGAAAGGAGGAAAATATGGTAGGGAAACAGATGAGGAGGAGGAGGACATTATAAGGGAGGAAATAGTCTGGAAATATGGGGGGACGGAATTGAAGGAATGGGCATGGATAATGTGCAATACAGTATGGAGATGAAATAGGTGGCCTGAGTTATGGAAGGAAGGAGTAGTGGTACCCACAGTGAAGAAAGGCAAAGGGGGGAAGGTTGAAGATTATAGAGGAGTGACTCTAATACCAACAGTGTATAAAGTATATGTGACTGTTTTATCGAAGAGGTTAAAGAAAGAAGTTGAGGAAAAAAAGATACAGCCACCGAATCAGACAAAGTTTAGAAAAGGGATAGGAGTGATGGACAATATATATGTTCTGAACTATCTAGTAAATAACAGGATTAAAATGGAGAAAGGGGCCGTGATAGCAATGTTCGTGGACTTAAAGGCGGCTTTTCTCAGAGGATGAAGAAGGGATGGGGGGTTAATTGCAGGATTACAGGATTACTTAGATGCGAAAAAGTTGAATTTAAATGTAGAAAAGACAAAGATAATGATCTTTAGGAAAGGAGGGGGAAGAAAGAAAGAATGGACGGGGAGATGGAAGGGAATATAGTTAGAAGAAATAAAAGAGTTTAAATATCTGGTATATACCTTGCAGACAAATGGAGATCATAGAGCTCAAATAAGAGAAAGGATAAAACAAGCCGAAGGGTAGTGAAACAAATATGGGAAATAGGAAGAAGGTTGTTAAAAAAATTGGAGAAGGAGAATGTGGTTATTTGATACGCTGGTATGGCCGGTATGGCTAGAGATATAGAAGACGGAACTGGAGTAAACTATGAAGAATTGGAAAAAAGGGTGAGGGAAAGACAGTTGATAGAAATATGGGGGATGATTGAGGAATCAAAATATAATAAATGGTATAAGATGATATAAAAGGAGGGAGTACCAAAGTATTTAGAAAAGGGATGGGGAGAAAGAAGATTGACAAGAATAGCAAGATTTAGATTGGGAAACAAGGTAACTGAAGGCATGTATTGGGAAACGAAAGAGAACAGAAATGACAGAATCTGTGAATGGGAAGAGGAAACATGCGAGCATGTTCGGGAAAGAAGTAGGAGAGGAATGGAAGATAAAGGAAGCTGACAAGAGAATGTGGTAAAGATTGTAGGGGAGGATGGATTGGGTGAAGAATGGATGAAGGAGTTGGAGGGGGCTATAGGAGCGAATGAGAAAGAATGAAACAATGCATGTGAAAGAATGGCAAAATATAATGTCATGTAAACCCTTAGGTGACACATTATGAGTAATGAAGATGAAACAGAGAATGCCAGAAGTGCAGAAAAAAAAAATAAATTGAATAAATAAAAAAGATAGAAAAATAAAATAGGTAAATGAAATCAAGGAAATTAAGAAAATGAAAAAATTAAATACAGAAAATACAAAAAGTGAAGAAAAATACAGAAAATGAAAAAAAAAACAGGAAATACAGAATTAAGTTGAATTGAATATAATAAAAAAATACCCCAACTTTATACCGACAGTTCTGACTTTTTTACAGAATATTTTGATTTGTGTAACTTTTTGGCACTTCTTCAATCTCTTAGAAAACAAAAAGCTTGTTGAATATTTTATACCTATTTCAGACGCACTAGAAAAGCTAATATTTTGTTTTTGACCAATAATTCTATGCTGCGAGTTCCATTGATTATATTTGTATACAAATAATAATTGGCTAAAAAATATTAGATATCCGAGTAGGGCTGAATAGGTAGACAAAATTCATTAAGCTTTTTGTTTTCCAAGAGATTAGATCAAGTGCCCAACATTTAGGCAAGTCTCATCGAAATGTCAGGCATATATTCAGAGCCACTCGAAAAGCTAATATATTCTTTTGCACCAATAATTTTATGCTACGTGTTCAATTTATTATAATTTCTGAAAATTTGGTACATTGAAAATTACTTATTATTATTATTATTATTATAGATTAGCAGTTCGAACTCGAAATTTCATTTCCTCATCCACCCGAGACCGCCACACATCTCTGTCCTGTGCATCCTCCATCCAGTTTAAGTAATCATGTCCTAGTTCTTTTAGATCATCCCTTACATTTTCCTTCCATCTGTTTCTCGGTCTGCCTAGGGGTCTCTTACCAGTTGGTCTCCCTCTTAAAAATTGCGCCACTGTTGTTCCATTGCCCATTCTTGCTACATGCCCCGCCCATCTTAATTTGCGCGCTTTCATTAATCTATTAATATTTGCTGACCCGTAGAGGGCATGCAGTTCATCATTATGCAGTTTTCTCCATTCGCCGGTCTCTTCGTCCCTTTTTGGACCATAGATTTTTCTAAGTACTTTATTATCGAAAACTCTAAACCTATTCTCCTCTCCTTTCGTCAGCGCCTACGTTTCACACCCGTACATGACGACCGGCATTATTATCCTTTTGTAAATTCTTACTTTGATGTTTCTAGATAGTGATCGCGATTTTAGTAGCGTTTTTGCTGCATAATAGCATCCATTGCCGGCATGCAGCAGCGCATTTATTTCCGTTTTAATCTTATTTTCGCTAGTTATAATAGACCCGAGGTATTTAAACTCGTTAACCCTTTCGAATTTCATATTTCCGGCCATTAGATCCCCGTCTTGATTACTTCGTTCGGATCTGACGACGGTGATATATTTTGTCTTCGATTCGCTAACTTCCAAGTCAATATCTTTGGCTTTTGTGATCAAGATTTCTGCATTTTTAACTATCGTTTCTTTATCATCCCCTAGTAAGTCGAGATCATCCGCATATTCAAGAATTTGTATTACCCCATTAAGGGTAGCACCGGTCGGATTCGCCTGCACTTGCCTGACCATGTATTCTAAAACTAAGTTAAAAAGGACGCACGAAAGTGCGTCGCCCTGTTTCAGGCCATCGCGGATCGAAAATCTTCAGATAAACTTCCGTTTTCGCGTATTCTACCCCTACTACTGCTTAAGCAAATTTCGATAAGTCTAACCAATTTTCTTGGTACACCCAAGAACTCTATGATCCAGTACATTCGCGCGCGTATAATAGAGTCGTAACCTTTTGTAAAATCGATAAATAGCTGATGTACTGCTTCATTAAATTTCCATTTCTTTTCCAACAGTTGTCTAATTGTAAACATTTGATCGCTTGTAGATCGGTTTCGGCGGAATCCACACTGATAATCTCCAATGATTTCCTCGGCAAAAGGAGTTAGTCTACTTAGGATTACATTAGACGGGATCTTGTAGCACGAAGGCACAAGCGAAATTCCCCGATAATTATTACAGTTAGTTTCATCGCCTTTTTTAAAAATGGGAATAGATAGATAGATAAACGTTTATTTTTTAGCCTGCTGGCCTTAAAAAATTGACTTGCTTACACTTCCATTTTTACAGAATTTTCTTAAAACTAACCCTTAAAGACTAACATCCATCCATTCCTTATCTCTAAGTCGCACGCTCGTATCGCCTTACCTTCCTCACTTCGCCTCGCTCGCACGCATGTCCCTACTTTTTCGCATTGCCCTCTTGCCAACCTCTGTTTTCGCTCTAATACCTACTACTTGTCTACTATTTACAATATTTACATGTTACTTATATCTGCTTTCTCTCCTATTTACAATCTTTCCGTCTTCATTCCTCTTCCTCCTTCCTTCTCGTCATCTCCATCTTACCCAACACTCCCTTCACCCATGCTACTGCCTTTTTTCCCCCCTTTTCATGCAACAATACCTCCATGCTTATCTCACTTCTTTCTACCTCCACGCACTCCTTTAACCAGTGCTCCACTCTTGCATCCCCCTTTCCACGCAGTTCACACATCCTCTTCTCCCGTGCTAGCCAGAACCTATTGAAACCCTCCATGCACCCACACCTCATCCTCGCTATAAGCTCCTGACTTCCTTTCTCTCCTTTCTCACATAAATATTGCGCTCTTGTCCTTGGCATAATCCACACATAGTTCCCGTTAAACCTTGACTCTCTTATTCTCTTTTCCCCCTCTGTCTTCTCTCTCTCCATGCCATTTTGCTTAACCAAGTCTTAAACCTTCCTTCCTTCCTCGTGCATCCTTCTCACTTCATCCATCTGCAGTCCATTCATTCTAAAATACCTTTCCCTCTCAGCCTCTATCTTCCCACCCCCTCTCAGGTTCTCCTTCTCCCACCAACACTCCCTAACCAGCCTACTTCCCCCCTCTTCCAAAAATTTCTCCTCATATTTACACGCCCTGCTCCCTGCTAGAATCCCTACACTCGTTCTCCCCGTATCCCTCCTGACAATATACTTAGGCGTGGACCTTGCCAACCCCAGGGTCCACTTTACATACCTCTCCTGCGTTCTATTTACCTCTTCACTTTCCTTCCACCACCACACCTCCACTCCATACAATAGCACACTGATCACTAGCGAATCAAACAGCTTCATTCTCCGTCCAAAATCATCTGCGAATAGCTTCTTTCCCAACCCCCACACCTGCCTCATCACCACATTTGCTCTCCTCACTCTCTCTTTTAAGTGAACATCCACTCCCCCATTCCTCCGAACCACGAAGCCCAAGTACACAAACTCTTTCACCTCCTGCACCTCCTTTCCCTCCCACTTCCACTCTCCTCCCTTATCCCTTCCCCCTCCTTTTCTGAACGTATCAATTTCCAAATTTGCCTTGTGAGGCAAGGGCCTCCATTTTTTATCAGTTCTGACGGTAGGTCATCGATGCCCGCGGCTTTGTTATTTTTCAACTTCTTTATGGCCATTTCTATTTCTATATCAGTAGGATCATCAATTAATAGATCAGCAGTGTGGATTTCGCCGAGATTACCTTCAACGGGGGCTTCCCGTACGCTTAATAGTTTATCGAAATAATCTTTGCATAAATTCAGTCTCTCTGTCGCATCGGCTACAAGATTGCCATTTTCGTTCCTCATTACTTCCATTCTACTTTGAAAGCCTTTCTTTATAAAATTGATTCCCCTGTACATCTCACGCGGGTTATTTTGTTTATTATGCGCTTCTATTGTTAGTATTTTATTCTTTTCCCACTCCTTTTTCTTGGATCTATAAAGCCTATTTGTACTTTTACTAATCTCGAGATACTTCTTATGTGTTTGATCGTACTTATTTTATAAACTACTTAGTCTGGCCTTCCGACGTTTTTAAAACCAAAGTTTGCACTCATCGTCAAACCATGGTTTGCTTTTGGTTACTTTCTTTAGACATATAGTAAGTTTTGCGGCTGTCTTTATCGCATTTTCCATATTGCTCCACACGGTTTCCGGATCCTCCTCGTAATCATCGTTATCGTTTCTCTGTTCTTGGAGACCGTCGAAGCTATTAGAAATCTCAACTTGATAATTTATTCTTTCTGTTGGTGTTTTAAGCTCATCTATATTGAAACGGACTACTGGCTCTGTGCGGCTTGTTTTCTTACTTAAGGCTAGTCTAGATCCCAGTTTTACCATCACGAGGAAGTGGTCGGAATTTAAATCCCCTCCCCTGTACGATCTTACATCGAGAATGTTTGTATGACGTCTTGTATCAATTAGAACGTGATCAATTTGGTTATGTGTGATACCATCTGGTGATATCCAGGTGGCCTTATGTATATTTTTATGCTTGAAATATGTGCTTTTGACAACGAGGTTCTTTGAAGCTGCAAAGTTTATTACTCTAGTTCCATTATCATTACTGACGTCATGCAAACTTTTTGATCCTATTGTAGGCCTATACATTGGTTCTTTTCCCATTTCGCGTTGAAATATCCCAATACTATTTTTGCGTCAAACGTTGAGAACTTGTCAAAAACCTGCTCGATTGTTTCGTAAAAAAGCTGTTTAGTGTCTTCGTCTTCGTCCTCGGTGGGGCAGTGCACATTGATTAATACATGTTTGCTGAAATTACCCTTTAGTACAATGTATGATAACCGATCGTTAATGACATTGAAAATTACTTTGGCGAAAAAAATCCTAATGGAAATCTAGGACGTTGTGCATAGGCTATAAGTTCGTAGGTATTTATAATCAATTAAAGGCCAGGATGCAAGAACCGGGCTAGCGCTCGAAAACGTGAAAACAATTGTCCAAGTGCCTTGTGATATCAAAATTTTAAAGTTGAAAAAATTAAATTAAGAAAAATATAGATTTGTAGAGAATATTAAAATGGAACTTTTTCTATTTAAAGGTTTTCTTTCCGATGTATATTTTTAATAATAAAATTGAAAAAGTGGGAAATTTTTTTTCCCAAATCCAATTATATTTGAACACATAAATCGTCCTTACGCAGACAAATATCATTGAAACTGTTTCAAATTTGATATACACATGCATCATACCCTAACGATGCCTACAAGATGAAGAAAAAGTCAAAACTGCGAATTGTTTAATAACAATTAATTGCAAATGGACTCCTGACGGTAAGCACGTTTTTTTAACTTCGGCGAAGAGAAGTATCGAGTGAACTTGAAGGTTGAAAAAACTTTCAGTGAGACATTTATTCCTCACTATTGAAGGAAGATTTGTGGAAATTTTTAGGACAATTCCTTCTCAACGTTGATAGTCTCGTCTGTACTCTTCTATAAACATAAAGAACTCGTCTTTTCAATAATTAAACATGTAAAAACCCTTTTCTTCATTTTTGTAATAAGAAATGAAAACAAACCGTCTAGTGTCTTTGTTTTGAAATTTTTAGTATGAAAAGGACTCAATGTCTCAAACTGTTTCGGAAGGTGCTGATCGCTCTCTGATTTTTTACATGAAGTTGAATGTATATTTTTTGTTCTGTTATTGTAAAACAATATAATTAGACATTTGCAGTTAATTTTCAGTCTGTGAATTTCTAATACAGAAAATATTAATTTACACTGATAATTAGTCTCAATCACGTTATTTCAAATTGTGCTATAGAATTCAGATTTTTTACCGAAAACTTTTCTTTCTTCGTTTGTATTGGAATGTCGAGTGGAAAAACGGAAAATTTCAGAAAAACCGCGACTTTCTAACTTTATTTTAAGAGAAAATGGCTATAAACAATAATACATTTGTTACGTCTTAATCAACATAACTTACCTTATATTTTATTAAATAAAGATGGTTCCTCGTTTTAGATTTTAATGTAAATTAAAAAACTGGGATGAGGATAACTACGGTCTACAGAAATAAATTAATAAGATTTGAATATAAATTAATTAAAGTTTATTAGAACAATAGCAATTTTACTGAGATGAAGTACAAAAAGGTTGATTTGAGATTAATGCAGCTGGAGTACTCTTGCTTTGACTTGCCTCTTCTCGTTTAGTTTTAGTCCACCTTAAACAGGGATGATTAGTTAAACAAACGATAGAGTAAGAGAAATGAAACGAGAAAGCGAGATAATTTACTACTTACTTATTTGTGGTTGATGTGTTGCACCCTCTTGCCGGAGCTCTTTGTGGGACCCGTAGGGGGCGAGTATACAAGAATGGAGGCTGCGCTGACCAGGTGAGTGGATCTGGGCCTCCGTCGTCCTTTGTTATAGGTGGTGTATTGTGTTTCGATCTGACGCTCCCGCACAGAAGTTAGATTTGAAGAAGATTTTGACGTCCCGAGTATTTGGGACCGGAGTTTTAGGGTTTCTACGAATTTGATTGTAGTACTGGGTGTGGTTCTTTAATGGTGGAGAGTCTAAACTAGGTAGACTGGTTGAACTTCCTAAACTGGGCAGACTGGTTCAAGTCCCTAAAACTGACTTTCTGCTTCCAAATCTGCTGTATTTATTCATGAGATCCCTCCTAAGATTCCCGTAGGGGTGAGTGGTATTAGAAGTAGGGATACATCATGGTTCCAATCATCGTTGATAATTAATTGTGTAAATGAGTGGTAGGGATTTAATTATCCAATGGGCATCGAGATTTTTATGTATGCCCATATACAGAAAGTGTCGCAGTAGCTAGGATGCACTATATCCCTTCCTGGTCCAAAGGGTTAATTGATAGGATGGCCAATCAGCGATGAGGAATCGTAATGTGCCCAAATATGGAGAATGGGGCAGTTACCAAATATATGGTATCCTTTCCTAGATGGCAAAGGCTGAGATATTCTATTATGTAGAGGGGCATAAGGTTTGCATGTCTTCTTTGTCAGAGGTTCACCCTCCTACAACTGTCACCTTGATTGAGATATTTATTGCTTTTGTATCGAAGATGCTGGTGTCCCTTGCATAGGCATAAGTAGGTCAAGATGCTTAAATCATGTAGATGAGTAGTATAGGTACCAGCATTTTGTAAACGTATGGGGTTGAGAATCTGGTCTGTTCATAAGGTTGGCTTGCTGATTAATTTATAGCTCTTCAATTAATGTATGTTTGATGGCTGTGTTAGTTCTGCAAATTTATGTAGCCCGCTCATTTTAGTTTAATGTACTGTATATGTGCTGTAGGTACCAGCATTTGAAGGTGTATAGGATTGAAGATGTGGCTAGTTCTCATGGTTGCTTCGCTGATTAATTTATGGTCCTTTGATTATTATGTGCCCATTTCTTGTGTTGGATAGGCTAGATTTGTATGTGTATCGCTTATTTTTGTTTACTGTGCTATGTTAGTGCTATAGGTACCAGCATTTTGTAAGCGTATGGGAAACAAAATGCAGCTTGCTTTTCTGGTTGCCTTGTTGATTAATTTATGTGTTTTTGATTAGCGTGTGCCTGTTTGTTGTGCGAAAAATTGATGCGTATAACTCATCTTGGTCCATTGCGTTGTTCGTTACAAATCAGTTCTTCACGAATGATTTTAACAATGTCGGGTTTGTATATAATATGATTTTGACAATAATAATTGGATATTGGATATGATATTTCAGCTTGTTGTTTTATTAGTGAATATAAATGTTATGTAGTTATAATCAATTGAATATAAATGTTATATAGTCATAAACTATTGAATATGAATGTTATGTAATAATAATATATTGTTTATAATTATATTTTATTATTATAAAAGTCGCGGGACGTGACACCTCCCCCCCTTAAGTTTGAGCATGGGAATGCAATGACCATGATCAAACTTGTTTATTGTAATTTGTGTATTTGAACTTTTGGGTTCGGTTGTCTACGTAGCGGATATTATATTCTAGGAACGCACGCTTTTGAGGAAGAGGAAAAGATTAATTGTTCATCTTATTTTTTTTTTTTTTTTTTAATTTCTCTGGGATCTTTTCGTCTAACTCTAAATGGGTAATGAATATATTCTTATGTAATATTTGTTAAAGAAACTTTACGTGAACGAAATTAGTCTATATAATTCTGATTTCTTCTGACGCCGTGGCAATCTATTGCCCTATGCCCTCTTTGATAACAGCTTTCGCAGGTATTAGACCATTTATAAAGTTTAATTTTTTCGAATTGTATTTCTGGTTCTTGCTCGTTATCATTATCTGTAGGTAATTGGTCATTACTAAAAAGGTATATATTGGATAACAGTCTTAAAATCTTTCTTGCAGCATCGTATTTCGCTGTTTGTTTTGAGACAAAAGGTTCGCTAGTTTTTGCACAATTTGTATGACCTTTAGATATTTCGCAAGTTATAACAAATAGTTGGAGAGGCGATTTTGGTTGTAAAGTAACGACTTTATAATTTAGGTTAGAAAAGTTATATTCGATACTATTTTCATTCAATGTTTGCAATGGGCTGACTGATTCTGCTGGATTTATCCTTAGATTAGCTGGTTCCATTTTTACTGAAACATACAATATTTTCAAGATAGTAAAATTTAAATCTTATAATGATAAAATAGAAAGTTTTATGTCAATGTTTGTTTTACCTAATTATGCTTATTGTTATAATAGAAAACAAGTATATATTTTTAATTCTTGTATTTTTTCTTTTTTGTTTATACTAAATTCATGCAAGTGCATGTAGTAGGAATATAATAAACATACGTAAAAATATCGGTATGCTTGAGTAGTAGGAATATTTAAATTAGGTCGTATTTGATCGCTTGTTTGATGTTTGATTGTGAAATGAGCGAAAATATTGAATTAGTGCATTGTATAATTTAAAGAAAAAGAATTTGTTGTAAAACATTTTTGCTCATTTTACATGTTGGTGTGAATTTCGGTGTCTCGCATACATTCTTGTGTCTATTGATCAGATACTTGGAAATAAATGTAACATGTAGATAATTTTCTTTTAGGATATAATAAGTATTTCGAACATGAATGACATTTTTGTTGTACTTGTGATATTTTACCAAGGAAATGCCATGAATTTGATTCTCGGAAAAATGTTTTACAGTTTGAAGTAACTAGAAGGAAGCAAGTTTTACAAAATTTGATAGGGCTTTCTGGTAAAAAATAGAATTTTTTATGTTTGGCATCTTCGCAAAACAGTAGAGTTGATTTCTTGCATTATGATTGTTGCTGTTTTTTATAGATGCTTTAGTTTCCAAAATGAATCTAAATAATTTTGATTTCCGTGGAAACCAATAAGTATTAACTAGGTAATTGTTACCTTTTGAATAGCCGTATGGATCAACGCCGTCCATATAGTCTGAGTGCGCAATCTTTGTGCTTTCAGAAGTTGGAATAATTTCTGTACAGAAAGGAATGAAAAGATTCCAACCTTACATAGTTCAACATTTTTTTCAGTACGTGAATTCTCATATCTAATAAAAAATAGAAAAATTAGCAAGGAGAAAAAAAATTATCTGAAAAAAAATTCTTGAGAAAGTTATAAGTGAGAATTGAATAGATAAGAAGTGATTGAATGAGAAATGAGTGAATGTATACAATAGTCATAATTAATGTTTGCTTTTTTTTTAATATTTTATGATTTTATGTAAAGGTTTAAGCAAAATTAATTAATAATTAACTTGTTTATTTCAAAGTTCTTGCAATTAATACTTCATTAGGATACATGATGTATGAATGTATATTGGAAAATAAGTAAGACATTGAGTGAGAGGCAAATAAAAAAAAAGAGAGATGAATGTAGGTTGGGCTTTAAAACAGTTTCAAATTCTAGGTAGTATAAAGTAGTGGTAAATAGGAGTTGAATATACTAAGATTAGGAATAGGGGTCTTCGTCTGAGGTTGCAATAGATGCTGTTATGGGGGTGTGGTCAAGAACTTCTTTATTTTGATTGGTTCGTAGGAAAAATGTATTTCAAAAGTGGGGTTCTATTATCTACTGTATCTATCCCATATGTATACTTGAGATTTCAAAAGAAAGATCAGTTTTGTAACAGAAGTGATCATGGGAAGTACGACAGAAAAATGGATTATAATTAAGGTACAAAACTATTGCTTTTCTATCTTTTTTATGAATAGTTATAATTTTTTGATATCATAGCTAAGAGAGAAGAAAAATGTAATTTGGTAGAACTAATGTCTTGCTTTCGGAGAATAATTTAGTTTAAGCTAATAGATCTTCTACAAGGAGTTAACATTAATTGATATACTGACAACTGTATTCTTGAATTGACGTCGTAGAAACTAAAGGAAGATGTTGAACTTCTGTGATATGATAAAAAATTAAAATTTAACTTTTTTAGTTGCTTAAGTGGAAAGCATATCACATTTTCAATATCTGATATTAGATTTTAATGGTTTTGCTGTTGGATGAATATCATTAAATCAGAAAAGCGATATTGTATGCCAAGATATATTGCTTCTCGATGGCTGGATTCTGGAAAATAAATGCAGACGTGAATTACTATTATTCAACATGTCTAATTCGATAGTTATAATTCATGAATAAAATCTTATAAAGAATTTTAGCTCTTCAATGAAATTTAATTTAAAAAATAAATTAAAATTTGTAATTATTTTATATGACGTTTAATTCGGAATTTTATAAAAAAAGCAATTTAGTTAAATTTCAGAATAAGATTGAGAAAAAAAAATTATTTATCGAAGTTATTTCACTTCTTTAGAAGATTTTGACTTTGTTTCTGGTAAATCAATCAGTGAGCGCTTAAGTCGATTAATGTGTACGACTCTTGGGGAGTTTTTTATTTGAATTTTGACGTTTCCTTTTCCTGGAATTTCTAATACTTCGTATGGTCCTGAATATTGATTGTTGAGCTTTTTGATTTTTCCTCCTTCTAATAAAAATACTTCGTCTCCTACTTTGAATTCTTGAGGATTGATTTTTCTATCGTAATATTGTTTTGATTTTTCTTCAGCTGAAATTAAATTTTGTCTGGCTAATTCGCGAATTCCATGTAATCTTGTTACTAGATTTTTTGTATAGTCATCATACGTTTGTAATTTTTCATGTTCTGGTGGGGGTTCACTGGAAGGTAATCGAGCTAGTTTTCCAAAAACTAATTCGTACGGGGTACATTTTGTTGCTTCATGAACACTGGTATTATAAGAAAATGTGGCTAATTCTAACCAATCATCCCATTCTGCGTTTTTCTCTGTAAATTGTTTCAAATATTCCGCTAAGACGTGATGAGATCTTTCCAAAGATCCGTTTGATTGTGGGTGAAATGCCGTAGTTTTAAATTGCCTGATACGAAATCTTTTAGCGGATCTTCGTAGTAAGTTACTCAAAAAATCCTTACCTTGATCAGTTAAAACACCTCTTGGTGAGCCAAAAGTGCAAATAAATTTCTTTACAAATGCGTCTGCTATTGTGCTAGCTTGATGGTTGGGAAGGGCACAACCTACACAACATTTGGTAAAGTTATCTTGAATTGTTAAAATATATTCATTTCCTTTTTCGGTTTTTGGTAATTTTCCTACGATATCCATTGATATTTTCTCGAATGCGGTTCCTGGGGTGTCAGTTATGACCATTGGATTTTTTGTTTTGACGCGTACCAATTTTTTAAGTTGACATTGTAAACAAAGTTGAATATATTTTTGTGTGTCTATTTTCATGTTCTCCCAGAAAAAATGTTGTCGTATTCTATTGTATGTTTTTGTCACTCCTTTGTGACCACCTAATGCTGATGAATGAGCTTCTACTAAAATTTCATTTTTCTGTTCTTTTGTGGGATACCGTGTGATTCCTGAGCAAATAATTATCTTTGTATTTGATTCTGAAAATACGGATTTTAGTTGAGTTAAGATTTCTTCCCATGGTATATTATTTACGTAACCAGTTTTAGCTATACTGATTGATTTTAAATTTAATTTGCTGGCTATATTATGCAAGGAAAAAATGGTTAACTTTATACTATTTAGTGTTTCTGCAAGATTTTCTTTTTCTTCTTCTTCGATAGGAAGGGCTATGTGATAATTTTTTCCTTTATGAATTTCTTTGGCAAGACCTTTCTGAAGGTTTGCAAACTTGGGTAATTGTTCACGCTTCAATAATAATTCTGATCCATTATCTCGGGGTTCTCCATTTGTTGTAGTAAAGTATGCATAGTTATCTTTTCTCATTGTAATTTTATCGCGGCAGTCTATTATATTTGGATGCTTAGTTGACGTTCCGACGGCTGCTTTATCCGGCGGTGGCTCTGGGGGCGGACGATTTTGTGCTGAATCTCCGTCATGTGTTTCTTTATTGTCATTTGTTTCTGGTAAATCTTCATTAAAATCAGGATTAATTTCATCTAACTCAAACAAATTTTCATTGAAATTTTCATCGTTTAAATTTTCATTGTAATTATATAAAAAAATTTCTTCGGGATCGCTTAATTTTTCATTTTCGCTTGATTCACTGGAACTGGAAAAATAATCTGGATTTTCTGCGTTGCTATCTTCTTCTTCTTGAATGTTCAATTTCTTCTTTTTCTTACAGGATTTCTTTTTCTTCTTTACATTTTCGTCATAATCAGGATCAGAGTCTGAGTTGTCTGATATATAATCGGGATTAACGTTTGTTTTTACTTCATTGTACTTTTTTGATTTAGTAATAATTTCTTTTCTTGGTCTTCCTCTCTTTTTTGCTGCAAGAGTAGGGATAAAGTTTTTTGTTTTTAGTGTAGCCTTGCGTGGTCTACCTCGTTTTTTCTTAATAATGATTTCTTCTTGAGAGTCCTTTTCGTAATTATCTTCGCTATTATCTTCTTCAAAGGTTTCTTGAATATTTTCTTGCCTATTAACTGGATTTTTAGTTTTTTCAGTTTGATTTCTTGATTTTCCTCTTGTTACCATTGCGTGGCATTTTGATTCTTTTATTTCATTTAGATTTGAGAGATCCATTTGATTTAGTAACACATAAATTCTTTCTTTAACTTGATTAAATAATTCTTCAGTGAGAATATCGTTTTCTTTATTTATTTTCATATTAGAATTTGAACTTGAACTTGGATTGAAACTCGACTGTGAGTTTAAACATGAATCAGTAAAATTAGATTTTGATTCTTTATTAGTACTCGATTTTGAACTTGATTGTGAGTCTCTGTTAGAACTCGATTTTGAATTTGATTTTGAGCGCGTAGAGTATGTTTCTTGATTAACTTTCATTATTTTAGTATCTTTTTCATTTATCTTAGTATCTTCTTCTTTTATTTTAGTATCTTCTTCTTGTATTTGAGTATCTTTTTCTTTCATTTTAATATCTTCTTTTATTTTAATATTTTCTTCTTTTATTTGAGTAACTTTTTCATTTATTTTAATATCTTCCTCTTTTACTTGAGTAACTTCTTCTTTTATTTTAATATCTTCTTCTTCTATTTCG
>CAKNXH010063525.1:67789-77851 GCA_932178445.1 Andricus quercusramuli | reverse complement strand
AGTTGATATACTGTTTTAGTAGGAGCGTATACCGTTTTAAGTTTATTTACTAATTCTTCTATTGAATAAAATGTATGGCCATAAATGCATTTTCTTGCTTCTCCCGAGATTTTAGAACGAAGTAGTTTTACTAGATTTGCTTCGGCTTCGGCGTTAGGGACCATTGATCTTGCTTCAAAACATGATTCTATGAAATGTGAAAAGGGGACGTTATTTGTTCCGTCGAACAGGGGAACGACTTCGAGCGCATCTCGAAGTGAGATTTTCTGGTTGTTAGGGAGTTTACTCATACTGTCTTTTTTAATTTCAGACTCTGAGTCTGATAGATTGAAATTGTCTTCGTAAGGGTTTGTTATTATTATTTCTGGTAAAATATGTTCGATTTTAATTTGCTTATCAACGTTTTTTTATTTCGATATTCGAATTTATTTGTTCTGAAAAAAGTGTTGTTTGCTTTTCTTGTGATTTTTGCGAATCGGAAAAAGAGTTTGAAAATGAATTAACTGATTTTTCTATGGAAGTTTCTTAGTTTTCTACTGATTTTTCTGAATCTGCAACAGTGGAATTCGCTCTGAAGTTTATTCTGCGGTTTGTTAAAGTTTCATCTAGAAGGGTATCGTTTGCTAATGTTTCGTCGAAATTCGAGTTTGAAGCATAAATTACACTATTATCTTTTAGTCTTTGGACTATCGGTGAGTCTTGTTTTTCTATAATTTCTTGATTAAAGTTTAGAGATTTTTTTGTTCGTATGGGAAGATTTTGGGTATTTTCTACTATTTCTGCTAACGCGGGGTCTTTTTGTGCTTGATTTCTTGTAACGCGTTTTTCAAAGTTTGTGTTTAAACCTGGGGCGGACATTTATAATTTTTCATTTCTTAATTTTTTGAATACTTTGACACTTTTTGGGTTAGATGTTCACACACGTTTTATAAATGATAAATATGGACACATACATGTAAATATAATAGGCAGGTAAAAATCATTGACAGGTGAGAATGAGAGAAATAATATAGACAGGTTCAGATCACAGAGAAAGAAATAATATAGACAGGTTCAGATGACAGAGAAAGAAATAATATAGACAGGTTTAAATCATAAAGAAATAAATATCATAGACAGGTAATAGAAGAAATTCGAAGTTTGAGTTCCAGTGCTTTTTTTTTTAATTGTTAAGTTTTTTATATCTCAATTTTTTAATAGAGTTTTTAACCACACTTAAAAGAGACCGAGCAAATTTTGGCATAACAATTTTCTTTTTAAATAGAAAAAATAGGTGATTTTTGGAATGAATGCCCTGCTACAAAGCACAGGCAGGATAGGTATTTTTTGACAGGTAAATTTAGGAGGATTTTTTGGAAATAATGCCCTGCTACATAGCACAGGCAGGATACTCTGCTACAAAGCACAAGCAGGATAGGTAGTTTTTGACAGGTAGATTGAGGAGGATTTTTTGGAAATAATGCCCTGCTACAAAGCACAGGCAGGATACTCTGCTACAAAGCACAAGCAGGATGGGTAATTTGTGTAGGTTGTTTCAGATAAATTTTGGAAGTAATGGATGAGGAGAGTTTTGAATTGTTTTTAAATTTGAAATTGATTTTACGTTGAAATAGAGGAAAAAAGAAAAAAAAATTAATTTATTTCTGTATTGGTAGTTTATAATTTCCAAGGCCGATGCACCAAAAATATACGAGGTATGTTACGTCTTAATCAACATAACTTACCTTATATTTTATTAAATAAAGATGGTTCCTCGTTTTAGATTTTAATGTAAATTAAAAAACTGGGATGAGGATAACTATGGTCTACAGAAATAAATTAATAAGATTTGAATATAAATTAATTAAAGTTTATTAGAACAATAGCAATTGTGTAAATGAGTGGTAGAGATTTAATTATCCAATGGGCATCGAGATTTTTATGTATGCCCATATACGGAAAGTGTCGCAGTAGCTAGGATGCACTATATCCCTTCCTAGTCCAAAGGGTTAATTGATAGGATGGCCAATCAGCGATGAGGAATCGTAATGTGCCCAAATATGGAGAATGGGGCAGTTACCAAATATATGGTATCCCTTCCTAGATGACAAAGGCTGAGATATTCTATTATGTAGAGGGGCATAAGGTTTGCGTGTCTTCATTGTCAGAGGTTCACCCTCCTACAACTGTCACCTTGATTGAGATATTTATTGCTTTTGTATCGAAGATGCTGGTGTCCCTTGCATAGGCATAAGTAGGTCAAGATGCTTAAATCATGTAGATGAGTAGTATAGGTACCAGCATTTTGTAAACGTATGGGGTTGAGAATCTGGTCTGTTCATAAGGTTGGCTTGCTGATTAATTTATAGCTCTTCAATTAATGTATGTTTGATGGCTGTGTTAGTTCTGCAAATTTATGTAGCCCGCTCATTTTAGTTTAATGTACTGTATATGTGCTGTAGGTACCAGCATTTGAAGGTGTATATGATTGAAGATGTGGCTAGTTCTCATGGTTGCTTCGCTGATTAATTTATGGTCCTTTGATTATTATGTGCCCATTTCTTGTGTTGG
The DNA here is from genome assembly GCA_932178445.1 of Andricus quercusramuli. Taxonomy (NCBI): domain Eukaryota; kingdom Metazoa; phylum Arthropoda; class Insecta; order Hymenoptera; family Cynipidae; genus Andricus; species Andricus quercusramuli. Next base: position 75,301 of record CAKNXH010063525.1, on the reverse strand, counting down.
ATAGGCTAGATTTGTATGTGTATCGCTTATTTTTGTTTACTGTGCTATGTTAGTGATATAGGTACCAGCATTTTGTAAGCGTATGGGAAACAAAATGCAGCTTGCTTTTCTGGTTGCCTTGTTGATTAATTTATGTGTTTTTGATTAGCGTGTGCCAGTTTGTTGTGCGAAAAATTGATGCGTACAACTCATCTTGGTCCATTGCGTTGTTCGTTACAAATCCGTTCTTCACGAATGATTTTAACAATGTCGGGTTTGTATATAATATGATTTTGACAATAATAATTGGATATTGGATATGATATTTCAGCTTGTTGTTTTATTAGTGAATATAAATGTTATGTAGTTATAATCAATTGAATATAAATGTTATATAGTCATAAACTATTGAATATGAATGTTATGTAATAATAATATATTGTTTATAATTATATATTATTATTATAAAAGTCGCGGGACGTGACACATTCTCTAAACAATTTTATCAAATATCTGATTATCAGTTTAAATTAATATTTTCTATATTAGAAATTCACAGACTGAAAATTAACTGCAAATGTCTAATTATATTGTTTTACAATAACAGAACAAAAAATATACATTCAACTTTATGTAAAAAATCAGAGAGCGATCAGCACCTTCCGAAACAGTTTGAGACATTGAGTCCTTTTCATACTAAAAATTTCAAAACAAAGACACTAGACGGTTTGTTTTCATTTCTTATTACAAAAATGAAGAAAAGGGTTTTTGAATGTTTAATTATTGAAAAGACGAGTTCTTTATGTTTATAGGAGAGTACAGACGAGACTATCAACGTTGAGAAACGTTTGAATCTGCTAACGAGAGTCGTAGACGGCGTCGCGTACTTTCTTACAAAATGGATATTTCCGCCAATTTTTGATGAATTGTTCTAAAAATAGACATAAAATAAAACGTTTCACACCTTTCAAAATTTGATTCGCATGAAGCTGCTATTATTTTCAATTGTAAATTGACGCGGTTACAGATTTTTGACGCCGTTCTTGCCAAATTCCCCCACTGTGCGGCGTCGCAATGCTTCAATTTGCATCACTTCTCCGATATCTACCTTACCGAATTGTCGGTAAACGATTAACCTGGCGTCGGTGGTAGACCGTTTAACCGAGGTCGGTTATTGATTTTCCGCACCCTGTTGCAACTTTCAACTTCCTGGTAATTTAACTGATTTGACTGCGGCGCTATCATTTGTCGGTAACAAATTATCGACTGATGACTTCTTATCACACAAACGAACCGTTATCGACTGTCGGTAAATGACAGGTGACTTTCTTGCCGATGATTAGCTCGGAACCGAAACTTGCCTCAGAACTGTCATAAGTATACTACTAAAATGCATCAGCCTTTGTGTTTAATTTTCCAGGTTTATATTCAAAGTTGTATTCCTGATCTCCTAATTTTAATCGCCACCGAATTAACCCTGGTCAAGCATTTTTTTCTGATTCTATCCAATATAATGTTTTATGATCGCTGACTGGCGTAAATTTTTGTCCATAAGTATAGGGTCGATATTGATGCACTGTGTATAGAACAAATAAACATTCCTTTTCACCATTAGAGTAAATGCATTCGGCACTTTTCCATACATGAAAAAATAATATATAGGATGATCTCTGCGTTCTTTTTTTTCACTCAACACGGCACCAACTGCGTATCTTGAAGCATGTTATGTTATAGTATAAGGTTTTCGAAAATCGCGTTATTGTAAAAAGGGACTTTCGCATAAGATTTGCCTAAAATTCTAGAGACCTATTGCCACCTCTCACGGTCTTGAGATGGATGGCCACATGGCACGATGAAATCACAATGGCAGCAAGGTGAAACCTTCGTGTGTCTTGAGATGGAGCGACGCAAGAAGGTCAGCCTTCTGCGTCCATCTCGCAACTGCTTCCGCATGTTTGTGGCACGCTGGTGTGGCTCTCAGGTTACGAACTAGTAATCGTTTCGCACCCCTGAGAGTACCGATCATAAGGACAAGTTTTTTACCTGCATATTTTAGGGAAAGTGGCTGCAGCTCCCTTTGAAGGTCTTGATTCCTCTCCTCCTTTTTCGTCTACTTGACCATGATGTTGTAGTCGGCCGGAGCGAGAATTTGATCACGAATATAATTCTGTCACGTCCCGAGCAAAATGCGAGTGTACAATGGAAAATATAGAAAGAGAGAGACCAATGTTGCTGTTTGAGTCAGGTTGGTAAATCCTGACTAATTATTTGTTGTGGATTTGCGTATCACCATCAGCCCTATGGGGACTGTGTCAGTATACAGTGATTATATTAAAGGTGTGGATTACTTTTGACAATGCTTATTAAACATGAGAGCAGATAATCAGTTGAAATAAGTGCAATAAAAACTGACATCTACCTTTCTCTTCGGCAAAGGGCAAGAGAAGGTTGTCTTGCCAATTGGATCTCCATTATTTTGTAGAACAGCGACGGAATTCTACCGGATGTTTGTATGAATTTACTCGGAAGTAACTCAATTTTCTTGTCGATTGGATCTCCGTTATTTTGTAGGACAGCAACGGAATTCTACCGGATGTTTGTATGAATTTACTCTAAAGTAATTTATTTTTATTAGTGAAAGGATGCATGATCAATGTTTACCAGTAGAGCGATACACGGTCCTAAACAGCTATCGAATCCACTCTTGAGTTCTTTTTCACGAACGTATAACCGGCAGACTTTACCCGGGAAATGACTCATACGACGACCGAAAGTCTCAGCTGGAGGGACTTTAGTTCACAACTGGATGATTCGTTACTTGATTCACGAAGAGTTAAAAGTACGCGACTTGTTAAGCACGTACGGTTTCCACCTGTATTTGAGCACGTATGATTTCCGCTTGTATTTAGGCACGTACGATCTAAATATTGAATTTTGAATTATTCACGCTAACGAGTATTCAGTTACGCGAGCGAGCAATATGTAAGTCCCTCTGAAGACACTTTCGGTTACCGATAACCTCACCTCTTGCTCTTTTAAGAATATGAATTCTATTGCTAACTTCATTGTATTCAGAATATCTAGTGAGACACTTTCTGTTATAGTGTGTCTGACTATTCACGTAATCATTCACTTGCGCACTTTACTGTAAGCAAATGTATATACTTATATTGCATATGTTTGGATTTGACTTTCAAATTGTTATTCTTGAAGATGTTAGGATTATGAGTACATTCATATAATAATAGATATAAATATAATTATCTTATAATGGTCAAATCTGTAATCATCTTCTTTCTTTAACCGAGTATTCGTTTTATCGGTATTCTCCCAGTTCGTATTATTCCATGGTAACATACTTTAAGTACATTATGGCTTCTATTTTACCGACCGCAGCACAGCAACGACAATTAGGTTTAAATTTAGAGAAAACCGGTAATGCGCCTGCTTATAGTTGATGGCGGTAGCTTGGCGTACGCGGAGTAACGTAGGTTGCGCCTAGTTAGGCGTTACACCAAATTTTTCAAAATTGGGGATGTAACAGTTCGTTTCTCGAAGTTCTGGAGAACGATTGTCAGGCATTGAATATTCAATGGAGACTGCCCTCCGAAAATCGTAGTTCCAGAAAAAATTTATTTCTTCATTAATTATCAGTAATTGATCTAGTGTGGCTTAATATGTCTAATATAGCTTCAGTATCAGATTGTAAGGTAGAAACAATTCCCACCAGGTCCGATCATTTCTCAGTGTTAGTCTTTTTAAAGGTTTTTATTAGAATTTAGAATTTATTTATCAAGTCCCCAGGGCTAAACAGCCCTCTCAGGAATAAATTATACATCTGTTTTACAAAAAAATGTGACAACTCTGGTCAAACGACGATTCTGACGTTGGTATAACAAAAATAATTACAGATGGTTGAAGATAAAAATAATATATCCTATAATGAATATGAGTCACATATGCTAACATAAGCTAGTGGTTGGCATTTCAGATATAATTAGAGAACTTAAGACTTGATTGTTACAATAGTAAGGCGTTATAATGCTAAGGCGCAAAACCTTCGCTGAAAGTTGGAAAAAAAATATATATATATATATATATATATATATATATATAATATATAAATTGTATGCAGGCATTAAGTGCTCGGTCGAGTTTAGAATTCAGTTCATATGTGATATCGTCGTACATAATACACCCATAATCAAAAAGCGGGAGGATAAGTCTCTTAACCTTCAAGCGGGCGCGTGGGTGGTAGTCTACCGCCCCTGACAGAAAAACATGAATAACTACAGCCTACGGGTTTCCAGAAGCGCGGGAAGGGCTTGTATTCTCTAGTTACTATGTATAGTGGAAAAGGGCAGTGACTTGAAATTTCGGAAATTTCAAGCCCGCATGAAGGTTATCAAGTAGAGTCAGAGTTGAATTTGGCAAGAATTCCTTGTTCCTTTGAAGCTGTTAGAGTACTCTAATGGTATTCCTCGAGATTTCATGAATTTACTCTTTCCAAGAGAGGGTACGATTGAGGATGTACCCTAAATCCCTCACCGAATCAACGAAGGCGATGTTAAGGCCATGAAGCTTAAGCTGAGGGATGGACGCTAGTATAGCAGTGAACGGGGAAGCGGACTGCTTTAGTTTTTGAAGGGTTCAGCGTTAACCTACTGTTTAGTGCCCATTGATTCACTATATAAATATCCTTCTGGACCCTCGCAATCAAACTATCAATGGAAGGAATAGGACCAGAGACACAACGTTTAAAATCGTCCGCGTATTCATGGTACTTACAATGTTCAAGATCACTACCAAGGTCGGAGGTGTATAGACCGAAAAGAAGGGAGGCAAGAGTGGAGCCCTGGGGCACTTCACTTTCGACCCACACCCGATCGGACCGTTCACCCTTATCCTTAATTACTTGTTGAAAACACTTTTTAAGTGGGGTTCGAAATACTCAGTTGTAGTTATTAGATAAATTGAAGTTACGAAGTTGCGAGTGCACATCATGTTCTAGCGGCTTGGACATAGCACAAAGTATCCAAATCGGCCATTAATCAGCAGGAGAAGAGGAGAGATTTAAAAGGAGTATGGGGAAAATTACAGGAAGCGCTAGTCTAATCGTCTTTGTAGATATACCATCAGGTCCTAAAGCGTTAGTTTTTATTTCGAAGTTTCTCGAAGAGAACTTTTGGTGTTATGTCTAACAAAAAAAAATCAGTATCTCGAAAAATCAAGCTTGCCTGAGCTACTGTAATGGGCTACTGTAATGGAGGAGTAAAGGATGGTAGATTTGTGAATGTTTTAATAAATCATTAGATGCGAAAGTATGATCTGAGGCTTCATTCTCAGGTGGAATTAGATATAAGCGCCTAAGTAAGTGCCAGATATTCTCATTTTTATTCTTGTTCTTTATAGCATTGTAATCATATTGATTATAGAATCCCTCATTTTGGTTTGATCTAAGTTTCTTAGCTGCCGAAACTGTGCTTCTATTAGTGGAGTTTTAGTTCTCTTTGCCAGGCGACGTTTATTATCACGTTCCTTCATAATTATTTTATTTCAACTGTGATATAAGGAGCTTAATTTTTATGTTTATGTGGAACATGCAAAGGCGCAAACTGATCGAGGGAAGAAATTAAGTAAGAGCATAAAAGATTTAAATTTACTATTAATGTCTTCAATTCTCAGTATTTTTTACCAGTCATAGGTCATTAAGTGCTTTTGAAACTTACACTCATCTACACATGCAAGATTTATTATTTGGGTTTGATTACGGTTTGTTGATTGGGTGCAGATACATTTTTATTTAATATTGATGAGGTCGTGATTAGATAGAAATGAAATAGGATGCTGGCTATACTGTAATGATTAGTGTGAAGGGTAGAATTATGTGGGACAATAGATCACCCCGCAGCTTATATCATAGTTATTAAATATTCAGTATGATTGAAAATCGCAATCAAATTAGCATTAAAATCCCCTGTGAGAATAATATTGTTAAAGTTAGACACATGTATAAAAATGTCTGTTTTGAGTTCCATGCCAAAATAGGCATTTGGAGGTTCATAAATGACAGGAAAACACCACCCCCTCTCCACTCCTCTCTGTCTCTAAGGAAGGTGCACGTAATTGACAAGTGCGACCATACTTGATGGGTGATTCGAGGTGAGCCATGTCTCTGAGACTGCTATAATTTCGTACGAACAAGAGCTGAAAAAATGTCGGAACTCATGAATGTAAGCAAAGAGAGACTGGGAATTCACATGGCAAATATTTAAAGAATCCATGATAAACTGAGAATAAACTTAGTTATATGACAAGAGTTAGTGTAAATGGATTCAAAATACCCCCACATAGGATGTACAGATTATTTATAACGAAAATAGTTGCCAGTACCTAACTCAGTCCAACCTTCATACTAACAATTCTAATCAATAGGGGATGATAAGACTTGAAATTGCTTCCACTCTGAAATATAATGTACAGAGAGCGATAAAAAATGCCCTTTAAGATTTGGTTGCAAAATGTTTATCGATTGAACTTATAAATTGCCTAAAATTATATGTACAAAGGCGAAGACAAATTTAAAAAAAAAAATTTCCAGTCGTTAACTAAATTTATAACAAATCCATATATATATATATATAACAATCAACCATACATAATAGAGCCTATAGGTTATCAAGAAACAAACCTCAACCTGCAAACCTATACTGGTGAAGTTAGAGAGAAAAGGAAAATAAAAGAAAAATTGCCAAAAAAGTATACAAGACAAGTAGCTGTTCAGCTGCGAGGGCATCAAGGTCGTTGATGTTGGACAAAAAAATTCTAGGTTAACCATCCTCTTATCGGCAAAAAATCTTACCGCCAGTCGTTCAAAGGCAATTTAATTTCTTACCTTTTCCAAGTTGTAGAGTAGCACTGTGTATAAGTCCATTGTTTTTAGACAGCGGTTCTCTTATATACAGAGGAACGTCCTCACTCCATCCAATCATTCTTGTTGTTCTTCCACGCTTTTTTCTACAGTTTTCTACAAGTTTAACGCAAGTAGATTGCTGTTGTATTTTAACCATTACATAGTATTGTTGGTATGTTCTGGGAGGTGACATTGCTTGTTAAGACTCTTAAACGATAAATAGATGAACTGTTATGATTTGTGAGAGGCACCTCCAAAGCTGCAGCAATCTGGTAGAAAGTATCGGGCAGAAAGAGCGCATTTTTTTCTAAGTAATTGCATCTACTCATTAAGTTAGAAACTTGAGTCTTCAAAACCTTGTTCTCGTCTAAAATAGATTCGGAATCCGTTTGGAGCTTGATAATGTCCGTCACATTCGAGAATGTGGTCTCCTCTAATACGACGATGTTGGAAGTATTTTTAACAACATCGGCTTTTATTTAGTCGATGGCTACATCGAATGAATTATTAAAAGCCATTTGTTTAGCCTCAAAATCCTCGAACAAGGAAGTGATTTTTTAAGGCCGCACTCTTGTCCCTTACAAATAGCGTTGGATGTTAATGCTTCGATTCCAGCCTTC